>VYZP01048526.1:0-10484 GCA_013400635.1 Hypocryptadius cinnamomeus | reverse complement strand
AGAAGAGAAGAGAAGAGAAGAGAAGAAGCAGCTGGTAGGCAGGGCAGAGAGACTTGGCACTTCCCAGGTACAAAGAGTTAAATAAATCTTCTGCATTTGCAGAGCAGAGGAAGTTTGAGAGTGGATGGGAAATGAGGGTGATTTATTGAACTTTAAGCCAGTGTCTCTTTCAGACTGAATGACTGGTACTTGGAGTCCGACTTGTTTTGACTTGAAGTTTCCTACTGTGGTCAGACAGGGTGAAGGAAAGGTAAATCCTTAAACTTGTTCACTCTCTCTGTTATGTTGCCCAAGAAGAGATAGTATTTCTCCCTTGGAAAATGTTCATATTCCATCTTTAGACTCACTGTTAGCAATGCTGTTGAATTTTCAGCTGGATGGGATTGAGATCCTCAGGGCCTCCACTCAGTCCATCTCCAGGGATGAGGCTTCCTGATGGCTATTCCTGGCATACTGAGCATGTGGCCCGTGGCCAGATGAGCACCCAATGGGGGATCCACTACTTTCGCAAGCTGCTTCCTCCAATCCAGGGTGCTTGATCTGTGACCAAGAACTGTGTCCCAGCCCTAACCTGGCTTTGTCTCCTCCTTGGTCATTACAGGAGGAATCTTGCTGCGAGGAACGCTCCCAGCTCAGATAAACGGTTGTGGGGGGCATGCAATGCTCTGACTGCCTGGGAGAGCCCTTGGGTTTCCTCAGCTGGGTCCATGTTAGGCAGAGGTAGCACAAACCTGGTCAGATCTCACAAGCGTATATTGCTAAGCCCAAAGCAGGAAGAGATATTGCTGACAGCTAAATCAGAGTGGGACATTAAATGCCTGTGCTCATGCTCTTGGTCCAGCATTTGTGAAGAAAGGAAAGGTAGTTTCTAGTAGCAAAGCAAATGCAGAATTGTGGGTGTTCCCACAGGTTTCAGTGTCATGACAGTCACCAAGTCATGCAGCAGGGTAAAAGTGTTTGCAAGTGAGGCTTGCCTGAGTTCAGCGGTCTCCTCCACTGGTGTCTGTGTGTTCTTGTTGTAGAGCCCTCTGTCTCTCAACTGATTGATACAATAGGACAGAACCAGCTGGAGATTTTGAAGGAAAATGCCAAGGAATGCATGGATTTATAGAAATCAAAGGAGAGAAGCCAGTGACAGTGGAGGACGAGGTTCCCACCATCCAGTGGGAGGCAGAGCATAAGAAAGAGTCAGTCTGTCTGCTGGGACCAGCAGAGACAGGGCTGTGACAGCTTGGGGTGTTCTGGTGGATGGGAGAAGGAAGGGAAAGGACAGTGGGCAGAGCTGCAGGTTTGCTGGGGAGGGAGATGGTGTTCAGTTGTGTCCTAGGGTGACGTTATGATGCTTGTATTCCCAGTCGTGTGTTCTGTTAATGCTGGATATTATGTTCTGTGCCTTCAAGACTGGCTCTGAAGAGTGAAGTTTTGTTTTGGTTTTTGTTATCAGCCTGCTCCCCCACGGCTGGCGGGACACGGAGACGGGGCAGTACATAGTGCGGCTTTTGCTTTTTGCTTTGCTCTTGCTTCTGCTGTGCTCCTGCTTTGCTCTTGCTTTTTGCTTCTGCTCATTAGTTACTTCAGCTAAGCAGTCTGAATTTTTCCCTGGATTGTTTTTCCTTTCCCTTTTTTGGAACTACTCGAACCTGCTCCGGACTGGGACCTGGGAAACACCGAGAGTTTGCATCGCGTGGCTGCAGCAGCCATCCCCAGTGCCAGAGGAAGTGACAACAGGGCGACCACTCCCAGGAGAGACTTTCTGAATTTGTCATTCTTTTCAGAGTGGTGAAAGAGTGTTGTCATCTAGTATTGTTCATTTTGTGTGCTGAGGATGTTTTGCCTGTTAAATAAACAGGTTCTTTTCACTTCTCTCCAAGAAATCCTTCTCAAACCAGTTGGGGGGAGGGGCTGTGTGGGTTTGCTTTCTGGAGAGGCCCCCTTTTGGAGATTTTCTCCCAAATTTGCCCTAAACCAGGACAGGTTGGCAGGTGGAGGTGGACTCCTGCATCTGAAGAGAGACTGCCCAGCAAAAACCTTGTCACGTGTCTCATTTCAGCAGAGTGAGGATGTTTTCATGGTCCCAGTCACTGTCCTGGTGATCCCTCCTGAGGAGGAGGCAGCTGTTTGTGATTCTTCTGAGGCAGTGCCTGTTGGGTACACAGGTAGGCAGCTCAGCACCCAGGCATGTGAAATTAGAGGCTCCCTAGGGTGGGGAGAAGAGTTCCCTTGCTCTGCGTGTGCCTCATGCTGGGGGTATGACCAACAGTGCCCCTTTCATTGCAGATATAAGCCAAGCAGCTCCTGGAAAGAGTAGTGATGACAGGACAGTGCCAGGAGACCCGAGTGTTGTATCTCAAATCAGCTGTGAGGAGCAGAATCACCAGATCTGGAATGATTTGTGTTGGAAGGGACCTTAAAGAATATCTAGACCCAGTTCCTGCATGAGAAGGGACACATTCCACTAGACCTAGTTGCTCCAAGCCCTGTCCAGCTTAGCTTTGAACACCTTCCAGGGCTAGAGCAGCCACAGCTTCACTACGCAACCTGTGCCAGAGCCTCCTGACCCACACAGGGAACAATTTCTTAAAAATATCTAATCTTACCCTGTCCTCTGTGTGTGAAACCATTCTCCTTTGTCCTAATACTCCATGGCCTTGTCTAAAGTCTTTCTCCAGCTCTCTTGGAGCTTCTTTGGATACTGAAAGGTTCTTGAAGGTGTCCCTGAAGCTTTCAGCTCTCCAAGCTAAATAGCCCCAACTCTCTCAGCCTGTCTCCATAGCAGCGGTGCTCCAGCCCTTGGATCATCCTCATGGCCTCCTATGAACGCTCCAGATCCCATCCAGCCTTTTGGTGTTTCTTCAAATGCTGTCAGCTAGTTGACCTAGGTTGAATTTCATCTGTAACCTGAAGATAAGATCTTGTCTCTCACACATAGCCCATTAAACTTTGTAGAAAAACTCCAAATACAACTATCTGGTGAACCAGGCTTAATTAACTTGGTACTGTGGACAAGGAACCATGACTCTCAATTTAAACAGCAATTGTGCAAACTTTAGGGGTTTTATTTACTGATTGTTACATTGCTGGATTTTCTTTTAAATTTCATTTATTCTTTACTCAGTAACTTCCTGACTTACTTTATGAAATTTGTGCCAGATTTGTACAAATCTGTGTATTTGTGTGTGACATTATCAGAGAGATGGAAATGCCCACACAGAAATGAGGCAGATGTGAGAGCAAAATATAGGGGTAGTTGTGGTTCTCCTGCAGTCACGAAGCAGTGCAATGCTGGCTAGCAAGCTTCCTGAGTGACCAGAGGGATACACAAAAGAGGCTGCCCCCGAGCTTCTGCTGAGGCTTTTCAGGTGGTGGCGAATGCAGCAGCGTGGGTGACGCTGCAGCAGGTCACCATGAGGATATCAACATAAAGAATTGAATGACAGAACACTCGTTTGCAGTTTAAAGAAGCATTATTGCAGGGATGGCTTAGGGACAAGCAACGTGGAACAGGGGTCCAGCTAGGGTTTTTAAAAGGAGCTCGCTAGTGGGTGGGAACCTCACACAACCAATGGGGAGACATTTGGGGAGGAGTATGGAGCTTAGCAGAACCAATAGGGTCAACACGGGGGAGGGGAGGAGCCTTGAGGACAAATTAACTGTTAGAATGAGGGTGATTGACATCGAACATTCTGGAACAAAATGGGTGGATCTGGGCTGACGGACCGGAGAAGGGGACAGCACAATTTGGATCGACAGCGCCATACAAGGGAAGGTGGGGAGGAACAGGGAGACAGACACATTGAGTGGCAGCTAAGTGGCAGGAAAACTTAGGCGTAAACAACTTGGGAGGAACCATTATGAGGGGATAAAATGGTGGTACAAGGACCAAACCAATGTACTCAACTAACACTGAACCACTAACTTTTATAATAAAACAACTGTAAAACTTATAAAAACACACCGCCACGGGTAGTGACAAAGACATTGCCATTTCATGGAGCTCCTGCTTGTCATTAAGAAGATCTTGTCAAATATATTCTAATCCCAAACAAAGCTCATTGATGTTTATGCCTGCTGTGATTCTGAAGCTAACATAGATGTATATGCTGACATCTGTCACTGACCTGACTGGTAGCTGTGTTTGGTCCAGATGGTCAGCCAAGCAGGGAGAAACCTCTGCCCTGGGGGGATGTTGCCATCACCTTCAGCATAACTTCATCGCAGAGAAGTGGTCATCAAAAATACACTGAAAAGCCTGAAAACCTTCTTAAAAATCCCAAAATAACAATATGTTTGTCAAGTGCAATGAGGTCTGCTTAATTACAACTTGTTTGCCAACGTCCAATTTTATCAGCTAAATGAAAAAAAAGAAAAGTCAAAATGTGTCCAAATGTCTTATTAAACTGGTTTCTGCTTTAATCTGTGTGATGCTGAGACAATGCCAATAAAACAAGTATGATTTAACCAGCTCTGACTGTTCTGATCTGACAAGCACCTTTATTTGGAGAATGATTTCTTGGCTATCCATAGAATATTCGTGGACTCTACAGGATATTCAGCTCTCCCTCTATACTTGCCGAAGATTTCTGCTGGAATTATAGGTCTTGTTGCCTGACGTGTAGAAGAATAATATTAGCCATTCCAAATACATTTCAGAATAACAAATGAAAATTAAATTATGATATATATTCAAACAGGTTTTTCCAAACTTTTTCAGACTGTTTGTTGTTTCTTCAACAATGGGAGGAAGATTTCCTCTTTCCAAGGCATGGCTGCTAAGGAGCCGTATGTGGGACACAGCTCTAAATATTCCTCTTGTGTAGGCCGCTCGATAACCAAAGGCGTTTGTGGTTGACAAATTTAAATTTTGCACCTCTCTAAAACCAGAAACCACATGAATGCCAGTGGTTCCAATCAGTATTTTTCTGCTGCTCTGTTGCTTGCACACATTTTGTGACCTTACCTATCCCTAGTTGTCTGGGCTGTGTACATTTTCAAATATCCTTTGAGTCTGGTTACACTAAGCAGAAAAAAATGCTAAGAAATGCTAATTGAGCGGAAATATAATCACTCCAGTTTACAGAACTATTTGCAAATGTGGAGCACAACTTTTGCCTGCATTTGGGAACTGGGTGGCAAAATTTGATCACTTTATATTTGACTGCTACAGTGTAATTAAAATAATTTATTTTGACTTCTTCTGATTCTTTTTAATCATTGAGAGATTCATAGAATTTCAGAGTGGTTTGGGTTGGAAGGGATCTTAAAGATAATCTGATTCCAGCTCCTTTACTATGAGCAGTGATACATTCTAATAGATGAGGTTTTGAAAGATCCATCCAACATGGCCTTTAATACTTCAGGGATGGTGTGTCCACACTTCTGTCAACCTGTTCCAAAGTGTCACCACCTTCACAGTAAAAAAATCTTTCCTACCATCTAATCTAAATCTGTCTTCTTTTAGTGGAAAGCCTTACCCCTTGTCCTATCACTATCTGCCCACTTAAAAAGTCACTTTTCCCATATTTTATAAACTCTCTTCAAGTACTGAAAGGCTGCAGAGGTCTTTATGGATGCTTCTCTTCTTCATGTAGAACAACCCCAACTTTTTTGGTGTGACTTCACAGGACAGGTGCTCCAGCTCTGTGATCATTTTTCTGGCATTCTCTGGACCTGCTCCAGCAGGTCCCTGTCCTTCCTGTGCTGTGACCCCAGAGCTGATGCAGCCCTGCAGGTGGGGTCTCAGCAGAGCAGAGCAGAGGGGCAGAATCCCCTCCTCGGCCCTGCTGCCCACACTGCTCTGGGTGCAGCCCAGCACACGTGTGGCTCTCTGGGCTGGGAGTGCCCATGGCTGGTTCATGTCCAGCCTCTCATCCATCAGTACTCCCAGATGCTTCTCCGGAGGGCTGCTCCTAATGAGCTCTTCTCCAGGCTGTAGGCTGTATGTGGAGACTCAGGGCTTGCCATTGGGGCCGTAACACTTCAGTTTGGGAGGGGCAGAAATAAGCAAGGAGAAGCACCCCTCTAAGGTTAGGGTAACAAGAGCCTCCCTCCCACAGGCCTCTGCAGGCACATGTTAATTGTTTAAGTTCTATTGGTTTACCCAGTCAACCTTGTTCAGCCCTCTTTACCATACTTGTATCCCCCTAGAATGTTCTCCCCTCTCTTGATCCCTATTGGCCTCAGTTTGCCAGAGTGTTCCACCCCTGTTATCCCATTGGTTCCCCTAGTCTGCTGCCCCTCCTCTGCAGCATTTTCCCTATTCCTATTGGCCCTTGCCTTCAGATCCACCCCCTTCTCCCTGTATTTAATCCTGTGTCCTCCAGCCTGTTGTGCCTTTGTCTCTGGATCCTTTTTGTGCTAGTGAATGGGTTTTGTGTCTCCAGACAAAGACCTGTCCCTTGCTTCCTTTGTCAGCTCTTTTAACAAGCATGCTCCGGGCCCTGAAAGCACAGGTTGCTCTCTGGGCCTAGTTGAAGTGCACCACTTCAGCAGTACTCGTGTCTGGTGTTGCCTCAGCCCAGGCGCAGAACCTTGCCCTTGGCCTTGGAACTTAAGGAGTTTCTCATGGGCCCACTTCTCAAGGTTGTCCTGGTGCCCCCGGATGGCATCCCGTCTTTCTGCAGCGTCCCCTGCACTGCTCAGGTTCCTGTCACTGCAAATGTACTGAGGGTGCACTCGGTCCCACTGCCTCTGACACTGATGAAGATATTGAAGAGCCTAAGTCTCAAGACAGCCCTGAGGGACACCACTCATCACCGGCCTCCATCTGGACATAGAGCCATTGACTGCAACTCTGGCTGCATCCATCCAGCCAATTCCTTATCCACTGAACAGTCCATCCTTCAAATCCATGTCTCTCCAATTTTGGCATAAGGGTGTCTTGTAGGATGATGTCGAAGGCCTTACAGAAGTCCGGGTATAGGACATCACTGGGTCTTGTCTGGTTCACCTTGTACACTACTAGCTTCAGTGTCTGGTGTGGTGCTGATGGTTTTTAAATGGAACTGAGTCAACATTTTTTGTTGACAGATTTTCTATAGCATCAAACCTTGTTGCTTCAGTAACCTGTCTCTAGCATGCTTGCATCAAAACAACTGCATGAGGTATGTAGATGGTGTTGTCGGTGTCACCCACAACTCAGCTGGCAAGGCCTGGACTGAGAGAGGAGTGGGCTGTGCTGGGCAGTCCTCACCACAGCTCTGCCTCTGAAGCAGCTCTAGGCTTGAGAAGCCCTGACACAATCACATCCAGCTGAGTTTCAGGTGAAAGAGTGATTTCAAAGTTTTGTTGTTGTTGTTGTTTTTCTTCTTTTTTGTCTTTATTTTTTTTCTGTTGAGAACTAGGTCCTAGTGCTAGGTGTACTATTACAAGATCAGGCTATTACAGTACAAATAAACAAATTATTTTATAGAGAATCTTATTAGGAAAGCATAGTTTTTCTCCGTCATATCACTCCAAAGAACTTGAATTCAGGAAATTTAGGCTTTGCCCAAAACTTATGTCAGTTCTCTTTTAACTGGGGGATGCCGTTATAGAGGGGTAAATGATCAAAAGATTACTGTCTACTGTTTTGAAATACTTATTTGAAATGAAAGAAGGTTTGTCACTCGAATATGGACGTACGAGCAAACAGCCTCCTACACAAACCATGTGTCATGCTTGATTTTGTCAACAGTTACAGAAAGTAAATTTACTAGTTCTTGATTTTCACTGTGCTTCTTCCACTGAAGAGAATGGAAAAAACTTCCATTAATTTCATTGAAACATTATTTGGCCCCTAGTGACTCTACTTCTCTCTTTCCCCACATTTTCCTTTTGAAAACTGATACATCCTGAAAAATAGCACCTTGACTAAGGCTGGAGAAAGATTTAAAAATTAGTGGAGAGAACTATTGCTTTTCTGTACACATACGACTGTACACAGCTCTGAAAATTATAATTTGCATCATTTTAACACATCAAAGGAATCTTTTTTAAAGGTGTTGCTTTTAAATGTGTGTTCTTGTCAATAATTTAACTGTTTAAGAAGATGTTATGGAAGTAGTTTACTTCATTGTCTCTGTTTTGCCACAGTGAAACTGTTCCAAATTTGGGTGGTTTTTTCCCTTAACTTTGAGCAACGAAGAAGGTAACATGTCCTTTGATTATGCAAATTTACAATGGAATCAGTTTTAGGAATTTATAGCTGAAAATACTAAAACACATCACTTAGGGGTTATGTGGAAAAGGAAGGAAGGATCCTTACAAGAAAGGAAGGATCAGAGAACGTCCCCCAGAAACCCACTCTCCAAATTTCTTTCCTATTCTTCTGTGTCAGCCTGGAGAGGCTGGAAGATGAAAGAAAAATATGCTGTTTAGTCAATGTTGTCTTAAGCTGACTCTGCATTTGCTGCTAAAGATCATTTCAAATGAGAGTGTTTGACTCTAAAAGGAATCTGATGGTAAAACCCCCTTTTTTCCATAATGTGTACGTATGTCCAAGTAGCCAACTGTTGCTGATACTGCACTATCCTTTGTTTTTGGCTGCCAAGCTGCAGCACTAACCAAATCCCTGCTTGGTCTCCACAGGCTTTTACCTAGCATTTTCCGTGTAATTTTGTACTGTTTCTGGAAGAATTTCATGACTGTGTGCTGCTGTCAGCCACTCTAAGGACTTAGAGAGCACAGTTGCTTGTCTCAAACACAGTTAAAGACCCAGAAGGACTTAGCCACCAGATAAGCACAGAAGGGAGTTAAAGGCTGTGCTTTTAAGGAATAGGGTCCTAAGTTCTCTATCTCCTCTCTACTCTCTCTCTTTCTTATATTCCTAGCTTTCTCCTCCACCCATCCTGCACTCCATAACCTTCCATTCCATATGGCCCCAAAGGTGCGATCCACCATTTGATTTAAAATTTAGTAGCTTTGCATTTGTGTACTGGGTCATAGCTTAAGTCTGACTCAGGTCCTCCCAGAAAGCCAACCATGGAGTGTTGGAGTGTTTCTTCTCTCTGTGCCTAAGGCACTAAGCAGAAATGCAGCAGAAATTGCGCACTACATGCTGCAATAAAACACAATCAGCAATAAGACTACACATGGGCGGGAGATGCTCTCACTGGATGGCAAAAGACAGAAAGTGTGTGACTATTATGCTACACTTTGGACATTAAAATAAAAGCAGGTTCTGACAATGGCAGTTATTTCATGTCCTGACAGGTACAAGAAATCGTATTGATAATACACAGAGAGAAAGAAATGGGCCAACAAGAAGGAAATTAGAATACTCAAAAGTCTGTCTTTCATACATTCCATCAGTATAGACAAATATGTAAAACAACAGTTTTCATCCCATGTCACAGAGAGGGAAAATTGTTTTGAGGTAAGTCAATACTGTTATTGAGGGCCAGTCTAGTATGTACCATGCTTCTTTTGAGGGACACATAAAAACTTCTGGGATAAATACAGGAAAGACTTCAAAATTTCTAATAAAACTTTAAAAGCCATTTAAATATTAAGTTAATGGATACTATTTTCCTTTCAGTTGTGAAGGCTTGCATCAATGGCATTGCGTAGATGTGGAGTGAAATAATTTGAGTGGGGCAGGGGGTGTAGTTATAATGGTATGGAAACAAAATTAGTTAAATCACAAAATCATAGGAAAATAAGCTCTATTGTAAATAAGTTGGGTCAGTTCCAAATTAAAGCTAATGGGAGTTTTTTATCCATCCAGCAGGTGTCTCACCTAAATGATTGCTGTCCTTTGCCATATCAGAAAAGCTCATGACTTATATCCATTTTGATTCTTAATCTCATATATATGCTTTAATTGCTGGCTTTATAATTCATAAATAATTGCTAATATAAAGCTATTTCATACAACATTTAAAAATGTTCCAACTTGTACGGTTAAAATGTGAGAGAATTGTCCTGGATTTCTCTTTGAATTTCCCATATATGCTTAGTAAAAAAAAACCCCAAAGTTAGAAAATTTAAATGAACACACCTGAAATAGTATTATTTAGAAATAAATATAGATGTAAATGTCACTGTAATATGTAAATATAAATGAGTAATCATATAGTATATGCATATGCCTATTGTCTGACTCCAGGTGAACCAGAAACGGAGGTTACCATCACACTATTCATGCAGTACAGCAATGATATAGCTCCAAGAATCGTGCAGGAAATACAGAAGAAATTAGAGGAATCATGGTTGTGCTCACCTTTTTGCCTGCTGGGATTTCTGTAGTGGTGGTTAGTTGTGAGAACCTAAAGGGACCATTATAGAATGGAATTTGCAGCAACACAGTTGACTAAGGGACATGTTTGGAATAATATATATACAAAATGCTTCTTACTCAGGTGTGCAGAGCCACATCAGGGCAGGAAATGCTGAAGAGCTATATGGGGTGCATGGGAACATCTAAAACCTGCAGCAAACTGGGACAGAGCTCTTTTTTTCCTCTTTCCTCTCATCTTTATGAGTGTAGTGTGGATGTTTGAATTGAC
>VYZP01048523.1:615-23151 GCA_013400635.1 Hypocryptadius cinnamomeus | reverse complement strand
TTTTTTTTTTCTTTTTCTTTCTTTTTCTTTTTTTTTTTAATGCAAGTTGTGTTTTGAGAACTTGCCATGGAAAACAAAACAAAAAGCGCAAGATACTTCTCCATCCCATAATAAGTTTAATATTTGTGTCTGAGTTGTCATGAGGATAATTCAGCATTTTCTGTTACTGCCACTCCCATCTGTCCTTTTATCCTCTTTAGCAAACTTCCAAAGGATGCTGGATGCCTGCATTCCTCAGAAAATGCTGAAATTTGTGATCATCAAAGAAATTGTTGTGGACTACTAAGAAGGGTTTAAAGTAGCTTTAGTTTAGTGTTTAAAGTAGGTTTTATTTGTTGTAAATATTTGGACCTTACAAAAGTTAAAAAGTGTTAAAATATTTCCTTGGTTGTATTTAACACCCAATTTATATTTTAATTCATTAAGTCCAAATTCTTGTGTTATTCATTATGATTAAATAAATAAAATGCTCAGGAAAACCTCTGGGCAGGTTTCTGCAGTTTGCTCTGTAATCCTGAGGCTGCTTGGTTTGAGACATCCATGACAGAGTCAAAAGCAGCTTTAACTTACCTGCAGGGTTAATTCTCTTGAGGAGACACCTGAGCCAGCTCCAGCACTGGGATGGTGCTCACCCTGCCCTGTGAAGCCAAGGCTTTCTCCCTCTCCAACAACCAGGTTTGGAGAAACAGCTTTATGAGTATAAAGTGACCAGGTTTTCTTACTGACAGTTGTGTTATGCTCACCACTGCTCATTTCCTCTCTTGAAAATGTTATGCTCTATTCTAGTCCCGTTTAATTTAGATGAGGGAATGGTCCATTGGGGTTTTTTGCCTGTTTTTATTCCAAAGAGCAAAGAGGGCAGTGCCATTTGCAGAGCTTTAGTTTGGGACCTTGTCTATGTTGTGCAGGCTTGGACTAGACTCTGATGTTATTTTACCTCTCAGCTGAGGTAATGTCTGTGGCACTCCAACAGGGGAGGGGAAACGTGAAAGTCTGTCATCCATGAGGACCATGGAAGGGTACATTTGATTTCTCTATCATTTTGAAGGTTTCCTTTGCACATGCACTTCTCCACTCCCCCCACTCCTGTGGCTTTTGTGTCTATCAAGCTTGGGTTCATTTTCCATGTCCTGATTTGTTTTTCCTTTGTACTGGATATATTTGCTGTAGTGACGATTCTCATGCTTAATCTTTGCTAATTTTTTCTTTCAGGAAGCAGAAACCTGTCCTGATCTTTAATTAATTATTTTAGTGTTATTCTTGTGGTCATGCAGAAATCTTGAGTTTCTGATGTACTGTTTTCTGCTGGAAGCTCAGCTGCAATACATTTTTCTGCTCCCCCACATCTTGAACGGTGCTATAGTCATGATGGCCTCTATGTCTGAGGGGCTGAGCAGCTGAAAGAATTTCCTGAACAGTCAGGTCATAAGCATCCCTGGGGAACCCCTTTCTGGCACATTAGATTGGCAGGGACAGAAGTGTGTACTTCCTCTTTGCAAGCAAGATTTGCTGCCTTTTTTTTTTTTAAGGGAGTGATTTTAGTCTCTAAATCTAATCCTGTGGGCTTTTTTAATTTGCAGTCAATGTAAGCTTGCTTGCCCTCTTTCTTGCAAGACTATTTAAAGCCAAAGAAGGTCAATAATGTGGTTTGGGATGTGAGAATAGGTGTTTTAGTCTAAAAAAAGCCAGCTCTCTAATTCAAATAGTGCCTGGGGATAGACTTCTCACAATACACATTACTCCAAAGAGAATGTACACCATTAGCGGTTTTAGTGGTTGAATTAGTAGACTGACTGTATTTCCTATGCAGGAGCTCAATAACGTGCTGGAATGGGCATCATGCTTTGAAAGCTAATTTGGTTCTACAGTAAAATAATGTGAGACAGATATTTTTCGCTTGCATTGGCTTTGTTGTACAGCCATATATATATGCATTTAGGATTCCTTTCTTTACTTGCTATTTTTGTTATCTAATTTGCATAATTTAGTCTGTATAAGTAAGTCTTTTCAAATAATATAGAGATCATCTATGTGTTTTGAAGGAGGACTGAGGTTTTATCTTCAAAATATTTAGACATTTAACACCCATTTTCCTGTTTACTCAGTGAGGTTTAGGCTTGCCCTGGAATTCTTTAGCAGGGCAATGACATTTATATCCAGTCAGTCCTGCCACCTTTCTACTGCTTTTTCAACAAAACTCCCAGGTAGAAACATGTTCCTACAAAACAATTAAGAAGAGGTTTCTTTATAAAGGACACAGCTCATCTATGTAGAGCTTGAATCCTACATTTGGACTTGCATTTCATAGATTGATGGTTCCACTTTAAAGATTTGTGTTTTAGAAAGAAATTACCTATACGTCTAAAAGCCCTGAGTCCCTCCAAAACTGCAAATGAATTAGGAAAGAGTTCAAGTGTATGTAACCATTTGCTGTGCAGATAGATATTCAGATCTAATAATGAAGTATTAGCTTAATCCTGTGAAGTACAAAATTGACAGTTAATTTCCCTAGTACAACATTAGAAAAAAATACCCAGAAAGTCCATACAAATCAGTTTTATTTTAAGTAAAAAAAAAAAAAATTCACTACTTGAGGTAAAATTCTATTAAATCCATTCTGAAATTTTATGTGCCAGTGAGGATAAGTGTTTTTCACCTCTAAAGTTTGACTAGATTTGGTATCATTGTCCTTCACCTGTACCATGTGGGTGTGCAGCGATGTTCAAACCTTTTCCTTGCTCTAGAGTCTGCTTTATTTCAGTATAAGTTGCTCCTGGAAGTACTGTGCTGTACTGACCTGGCTGTGTAAAGTTTATGATTGGACCCAATGATCTTAGAGGTCCTTTCCAACCCAAACATTTTTATGATTCTATTATAAAAACTATTTAAATATATAACATATTTTAATAGCTATTGTAGTGGTAGAAGGCAAAACAGCCTATTTTTTTTTATCCATGCCTGCTTTTCTTTTCTCCCAAATGAAAAAGCAGGACTGTGGAGCTTTGCTTCTCGAAAAACAGTGACAGATTCTATAATACAGATAAAATGTTTACACAATATGACTTGCTTATCAAAAGCACAGGCATTTATGAAAAGCAAGAGTCTTAAGATCTGTGTTGCCTCTGGGTCTAAACCTTCTTAGTAATTTTCTTCAAGTTTTTCTCTTTTAGAAGCATGCCCTATGGCTATAAAGATCTATTTTCTTTCCTCGATTCTTAAGGAATATTCATCATGCCTTGCATATTTCTGTTTACTGCCATGCCAGGCATTTTTCTCTTTTAGAGGAAAGCCATATGTTTCTTGTTTATGTAGCTCCTCTGTAAATATCAGAAAAATGGTTAAAATGTTGCCTTCCATAGTCTTACACTCTTGAATTAAGGTTTACATTAGCTCACTAAAAAATAAAGAGCTTAAGACATAATTTTTTTCCATGGATTTTCCCAGTATTATTTTGTTTTATTATCTATGGTGCAGGCTTAGTACAGTGATATGGCTGATATCAGATTCCTGGTAAAACCTCTACATCAGGACATTCTTTATCATGATGGCAAGCAGAATTCTTAGTGATAGTCTCAGTGAGGCGAGTATTATTGAGTCACAGAAAAAGGTACTAATTTATAAAGAGATCAGAATCTAACCTTTGCCAGAAAGATCCTTCTCTCAGTTAATTCCTGATGCAAAAGTCTCAGTTCTGTGAGGTACTTGGTTCCTGCAAGTAGCTCCTGCATCATCTGTTGCCACAAAAATTAATGGGAGTTATATGTCCACTGTAGAAGGTCTATTAGAGTCTTTCTATGGCAGGTGGAAATATGGTTACTTTGGGAGAAATTATTAAGATATTTTAAAAATATTTTAACACATATTTTCTACATTAATTTTGTTCCTACAGTAATTTCTGTGAAATTCTATTGATTTACTTCCTCTTCTTTCAAGTGCTTTTGAAGAATTTTGAAATTTGAAAAATTTCAAATTTGAAAATTTGGAGAAAGCACTGTCACCAGTGCTTTCCTGGTCAAGAAGAGTAAAAATATACTTGCATTCAAACACAAAGACTATTGTTTATTTTGTTGGAAATGTTCCAATCTGTGCCCTGCTTTTCTGAAGTAGATGACAAAAGCCATTCTTCACAGGCCAAAAGGCTTTTCTTGCAAAGTTAAGTAGCTGCTGTAGGTGTGGATATTTCCATGTGAGGATCATTTCCTGAAGAAGACAGAAGTGAAGTGTCTGCACTGGAGATAGAATTCTTGTTATGCCACGTGGTTGATCTCAAAGTCAGTAATGTTGGTTCTACAATAAAGAGCAAATAGCTGCTTCATGCATTATTGCTGTCAAGGTCATAATTCTGGGAAAAACTGGAGACTTTTTAGCATAAGCTACATCTATATCCCTGCTCTCCATTTGGTTTTCAATTTCATTACAAGTATCCAATTTGTCATTTTGGTGTTTTGTTCAGAAAAGAGGCACAAAGAAGTACTTTATGTGCTTCCATACCTTCTTCTTTCCTCCCCCTCAGCCTCACTGTTCCATTGGTGGGGGCAGAATTATCCAACACGGAAGTTAGATCTTCCCCCAAAATGTTATACTGAGTTTCATGACCATCATGTGAGGTCAAGTTCAGAAGTTCTTTTAAAGGTTGTTTGTTTGGCTTTTTTTTTCTTTTGAATTATGTGCTCATGTCCTGATAATCTAATTTACTGTGCACCAAAAATACTTCTGCAGCTACAGACCCAAAGACTGGGAGCTGTGTGGGTGTAATGATCTCCCAAATTATGATCAGGTCTTGCTTTCATGAGAACCTCACTTGGCAGTGTTTTTTGTCTTGTTTTGTTTCTAAAGATAGATAATCCTATAGTCTAATAAATAATTTATTGTGTGAACTAGGAACAATTCTGCTGAAGATTATGGGATTTTTACAGTAAAAGTTATTGAAGGAATTGAGTCCTGAGAGGTTGTTGCCCACAAATATTTCATACTGAAGCCATTACAGCACATCTGGCTGAGGATGCAAAATGGTTTTGATTCTGAAATAAGTGATAGCACAAAAAGAAGCTAAAACAAAAAATACCAGCCAAGAACTCAGTATAAAGAATAATGCCTGAAGTTCAGCTACATTGGTTTTTCCTTTAATGAGTCAGTCTCTAACTGCTTTTAATTTAGCAGATAAATATGCTAGAGGAGAATATTTCAGAATGTAGCCTGCAGTCAGGCTTTTTAATTTCTCCTGTATATTCCATTGTACCTTACAATATTTACCCCATTTCAGCAGACATCAGAAAGGTTGCATAGTCTAAAGTCAGAAGGTAAAATTGCTCCTGACTTTTCTGCTGGTCATTGAAAGTTTCTTCTAATGTTGTTTGTTTGGAGATGTCTTTATCTCTTACTTGCATGAGTCAACCATCACAAATTTTAACCAGAAATACTTTCACTAGCACTATCCGAGCTAATACAACAACTCCTCTCCCTGTATTTATAGAGAAATTATTGATGATTTTTCCCTTCTAGACAGACTTTTCCTTTCTAGGTCTGGGCAGAAAGGTAAATAAATAGTCTGGTTGCATTAAAGATCCTTATCAGTAGATTTTGTGCAAGGGTTTGCACTCTGTTAGCAAAGAAGATGAATAAAAAGTTAAGTTGTGCCCTGCAATAGCTAAATAGAAGCAGCTGAGCTGCTTGGGCAGTTTCTTAAAATGTCAGGTAAGACGTAGTTGCATGTTTTTTCAGCCTGGATACTATCCCCTTTATGGATTCAAAGTGGCTTTGCAATCTCTCATGGGTGTTCTTGCTTGTTAGTGAGGTCAGGATTTCTAACATCTAGATGGGTAGTAGATTTTGCTTTTTATTGAATCAGAAATCTGCTTCTTTCAGTTATTCTGTTTACATTGTTCCATTACTTTAAGTGCTCTCTTACTTTAATCTGTGTGTAACTGTCCCACTTCCAACCTCAGCTGTTATTTTACGTGAGATCAAGAATGGAAGAGTGTTACTGGTACCTCATCTGATCATCACTGTAGATTTCATTGATGTTACTTTGGCAAAAAGAGACTGAATAATTTCACAGGTACCCTCTAAAAAGCTTTAATTGGTGGCAGTGTCTGTTAAGATAGTTGAAGTCAGGACTCCACAGTGTCCCCTGATGTGTGGCTTTATAAGACAGCAAGACTCACAAGAGCTATTTTTGTGACAATGATATACTTGCTGTCAAGTCTTCACACATTTATCAGTGAGATGCTTTCAGCAAGGGATGTAATTTATCTATTGCAGCTGATTATACCTTTAAGAATAATTAGCAAATAAAATTTTCACTGGTTTTCAGTAAGAATATTTATCTTCAACTCTGGTAAGGTTTTGAATATCTTACTGACCTAAAGCGATACTGTGGAGGTTACTCCCTACAGAGATATTCTTACATTTCACAACAGTACTGCTGATGTCTGATTTATGTGAAAAAATAACTCTTGATGTCCTTGATCTGTACTTCAACCTCCTGCTCTGCTAAACAAGGATGTGCAGTCCAGCTCTTCTGATTTCTCAGAGTTTACCTTCATTTCTGTGTTACTGTGAATAAGGAACTATTGTTCCCGAAATAAGAAACAGAATGGCAAATAAGATTACAGCCCCTTATGCTGCTCAAAATGCTGAATTTGTAAAATTCGTACCCCTCTGGGAGAGAATATAAACCCGAGATTGTAAGGGAAGCACAGGAGGAAAAAAATCTTTACCTGTAATTTTACAATGTTCTGCTTATTTAAACACATTTTTATGTCTTGTACTACTAATTTCCTTTTCTGGTTCTCTCTGCCTGCTATGGCAAAGAATATCAACATTTTCTGGCTACAGCTCTGAAGAACAGGAGGCAAACTCCTGAGTTTTGGTATTTAGCTATTTTGGAATGAGTAGTAGCAAGTATGGACAGAAGTGGTAATAGAATTTACCAGCACTTATAAGAGGAAGGGAACCCTGTACAGAAGGTACAATACAATAAGTACTTAAATTTTTTGTAAATAAGTTAGATTGCATGTGTTGTCTAATAGTAAGTAGTTTCTGGTCAAGATGGTCAAGCAAAATTAAAATTGTCTAGTAAAAAAAAAAAAAATCATCAGGCTTTAAAAAAATTCCATAAGTTGTACAACTTGGTCAGGTAAAAAGGTAAAAAATTCAGGAGTCTTCTTCAGAAATTACTTTGTCATAGTGTCTTTAACAAAACCTACCTATTCACATAAAATAACATTACTTAAATTCACCTTTAAGATTAGATCTTGTGTTGAACTGAACTTTTACTTTATATATGTACATCATCTATATCACTTCTAGACATTTTTCTATTGCAATAAGCTTTAGGATGTCAAGTTCCTACCTTCCTGAAATCAAGTTTGAATTGCTAGAATTTCCTTAAGGGCAGAAATACTGGGGTTTTAAGCAAGGTTTTCATATCACTATGTGCATTTTTTTCATGTAATATGTGATGGAGTAAAATGACAAAAAATTGTGGGAAATTGTAGCTTTTGAGAAGCATCCTTCTAAAAGTAAGTTTTAAGCATAAACATTTTGACTATCATGTTATTTCTGCATGTCTGATTCAAATGTAGTTTATGATGTTTTATAAACACATTTGCAGCCACTTATGACACACCTGACTTATTAGACCTTCATTGTAGTGTTTGTCAAACTGTTTCATTCTAGCATTTCACTCTCAAAATTCAATAATTTAAAAAGACTTAGACACGAAAATTCAAATGTCCCAGATGACTTTAAAATGCATTAAGAAAACCTTCAGCAGAAAATGTTGCATGATTTGTCTAGAAAATGACACTACTGTGGTAATAACACAACTTAATATGCATTTGGAAGCAGTCAGTTCTGTTGCTTGAGAGAGAACAGAAAAACCCAGCAAATGTGAGCTAGTTTTGAAGAAAAAAATCTTTTGATGGAAAATTCTGGTGGGTGCAGGATGATAAATGATTTCAGTCTCTCTCCTGATATGTGCTTATCTCAAGCTCTACAGAAAAATCTTGACTAGGAGCAAGCAGGAAAGCTGAGTGTTTGAAGCCTTGGGAGGGACAGGAGCAGCTGAATGCTGATTTGCGGTGCTTGTTAAGCCCCCCTGATACGCCTGCCCTAAGGCTAAAGCAAACTTCCACTGACACTAATGGTATTTGGTCAGCAGCAGTCTACAAGATAAAAGGTGCCAAGTACAAGACGTTGTTTGCTGTTATTTAAATTGGTTCCTGGTGTTGGACAGACCTGGGACTTTAACCGGGCTCTTGTGCAAACAGTATAATTAAAGCCATTAACATCTCTCAGAGGTGGAAGTAACTAATTTTTCAGAAAATGTCGAATTGTCGTGAATGTATTTCACAACAAATGAGTTCTTTTTTTTAATTGGATCTACAGCTTATGAGAGAGTGAGATAAAATTTCAGGAATAAATTGTAAAATACCAAAGGAAAGAAAGAAATGTTGGGTTTTCCCTCCATGGGAGTAATTGGGATTTTTACAAATGTGTATCTCTGCATGCTCAGTGTTCAGTGTGTTTTCACTCTAAGTGTGTTATAGATAGAATTGGTGTCTTTTCTTGCAGGAGAATGTGGGAGAATTTTTTCTTAAACTTGGTGCCATCCAGTTCAGGAACTTATTTCAGTGACAGCCAGTTGTTTTGCTCTTCTTGACTTTTCTTTTTTTAATAAATGAATTTCATATTATCAGATGCCTTAAAATGCAATTGACAGTACGTCAAGAACATAGACTTGTTACTTTTTGTCATAAACTGGCTAGATCAAAAACTGTCTTTTGGGATTACTAGAGTATGAAACAACATTGAATTGTGAAGAGCAGAAAGATTAAGTTGTCTCCTGTGCCAAGCAACAATATTGTTGTTGTTGCTGTTTTCTGATATGTATACAACTCCTGCAGCATTTTATTCTGTCAAGGCTTTTGAAAAGTACAACGTTTTGAAAATACTTGTTCCCCAACAAATGAAAACATTTAGAATATTTGTTTATATAAACCCTGGAGGAAATGTTTGTTCCAAAGCAGCCCTGCTCCTTCTTCTCTTCTGTGATACTTTTGAGATTTCTCTCTGGTAAACTATAATCATCTTTCAAAAGCTGAGATGTATAATTGATATGCTTGGATAAGTAACTAGGAATGTCCTCTTTGACAACAGAGTGATTGACAAAATGGTCACTGCTCTTTTAACTTAAGTAAGCCAAGGACAGTGCCCAAGGGACTTTCAGAATTGCTGGTGACATGGGATAGAACCTCAGTAAACCTAATAAAAAGCATTTTCTTGAAGCAAGGGTCTGCTACCTGCTCAGATTTTTAGCAAGAGTTTTGAAGCATTGCTAACATTTTCAGATTTCCTTACCATGACACTTGTGATTTGCATCCTCTTGTTTCAGTACTGCTCACAGCTGTACCCTGAACAATTACCTTTGGGAGGCTTTAAACTACAGAGCTGCAGCAGCAGCCCCAGCCTTGCACTCAGAGAGGAAGGAAGGGGGGTTGAGAAGGTGAACCCCAGCATATCAAAAACACCTTCTTAAAGAAACTGATCTGAGTTAAAGGAGAAACCTCTGACATTTTGTCCTTGATCACGGAAGTGCTACTTTGCTGAGGAGCAACTGCATCTAACTTCCATTACACAGCCTGCTAGATCCTCTTGGTCTCTCAAACAGTTAACTGGAAAATCACAGGGAAAGACAGTGGTTTGGAAAGAGTACAGCTGTCAGTCAAAATCCTTTTCTCTGTTCCGTTCCATGATTAGGGGCTGAGCATGAAGGAGAGAAATGCAGTCACTGCAGGGCTGGTGCTGAGCTCTGGGAGCAGTATCCTGCTGCTGGAGCAATCCCTTGGCACAAGGTTTGGAAGCCCACATTTCAGAGTAGCCCACAAATTTTTCTTAGAAGAATCAAAGCAGGTTTCCAAAAACTTCTGCTTGGGTTGTAGCTAGACCTACACAAAACCTTTTGGCTTTGACAGAACAGCCTTTCCTGAAGGCAACAGTATTGATTCTGCACTTGGTCACAGCCAACCACCCCATGTAATGCTCCAGGCTGGGGCAGCGTGGCAGGAAAGTTGCCCAGTGGGAAAGGTCCTGGCAGTGCTGGTCAGCAGCAGCTGAACAAGGGCCAGTGGGCAAGAAGGCCAAGGAGGGTGTAGCCAGGTGGGGCTCAGCATCTTAGCCCAAGTACAAAATGTCAAGGTGAGAGGAAACCACAGTCTCAGGTTGTGCCAGGGAGGTTTACCATGGATATTAGGAAAAATGCCTTCACTGAAGGGGATGCTGAGCACTGCAACAAGCTGTCCAGAGGAGTAGGTGGTTTGCCACCCCTGGAGGTATTTAAAGACATGTAGGTATGAGGTTTAAGGACATGGTTTAGTGATGGATTTGGCAGTGTTAGGCTTATCCTTGGACTCGATGCACAACAAGGTCTTTTCTGATGTAAATTGATTCAATGATTCTTACTGAGTTCTGAATTCATGTTATGATTGGGTCAGATGAGACAGTGTTTTGGTTTTTTTCAGTCCAGTAGCTGCTTTCATGGAAGACTTACTTTTGATTGTGCTAAAGAAACCCTCAGCAAACATTTGGAGAAGAATTTTGCCAAACTTCAGCAGCATCTGGACACAGTAATTACCATCTGCAAAGTCTTATTTTCTGTTCACCAACTGGATTCTGCTCTTCTCTCCTATCTTTTCCTGTACACGGATTGTTCCTCTTCTTTTGACCATTCTTTATTACCATTTCTCTCCCTCTCTGACCAAACACTTCTTTTTCATAGCAGGCCAATATTTTCTGCTGTCTTTGCTTCTGCCTAGTGGAGGAATTCCCAGAGTGCTGCCCTGACATGAGATATTCCATCAATGAGCCTCTGAGCCTAAAATATTCAAGTGTTTACAGCACTGTCTTTCCAGGCATGACACTAAGTATTTTCAGGCGAAAACACAACCATGCTTCATCTCAGCTGGTACAAGACAGGCACCCCAAATCAACTGCCACTTCCCAAGTGAAAAAAAAAAAAAAGAAAGAAAGAAAAAAAAAGGTGCACAGTCCAGCTCTCCTCTCTGATGGTGTACAGTACGTTGACACAGCACTCTGCCTTTAGTTTTTCACTACCCACACCAGATCCCTTCTTCTTCAAAGATTTTCAAGTGAAGAAAAATTTTTTAAAGAGAGAAGTGTATTTCTTTTCCCTTCATATTCACTTCTCTAGTCACAGGCACTCTCCAGTTGTGTTGTGCAGCTCTGCCCCTGTGTCTACTTAATGCCAACAAACCTGCCTATTTCAGAGCACCTTCAGAGCTGCTGTCCTTAAAAGTACTTTAATTAAAGATCATCCACTTTCTTCCTTCTGCTGTGTTCTGCTACCTCACTAGTTTTCATGAGCACTTACTACTGCTCACTACTGCTTTAAGTGGTGTTTTTGAACTTGATTGTTTTCCTTCTCAGTGCCTCAGTGTGCTTTTGTGCTGTTTTTCTTGTCTTTCATGCTGAAGTGCTGCAGGATGACATTGCTCTGTGAGTCAAGGTACATAAAAAACATGTTCTTTGATGTCAGGAAAATATTCTGTCCCATGCACTTGACTGGAATCACAGGACATGTCACTTATGAGCCTGATAGATGTTGGTGCTGGAGCTGTCTGGACAGTTGTATATTCTCAATATGGAAACAAATATGGTTCTGTCTTAATAAGGTGGCTGAAATTTTCAGTACAATCTTTCAGGACCCCCCTGAATCTTCTCAGGTAATTTAGCAATGGAAGCTTGGGGTTGAAAAAGAGAAGGCTTGCTCTTTCTTGCTCTCCTGGAGATAATGTCAAGTAGATGGTGTTAAAACAACTATCTGGTAATAAAAGTAAACATTATTAAAAAATAGAGGTCAATGAATGCACTTCCTGCACATTGAGGAAGCCTATGCTACTCATCTTAGAAATTCTGCTTGATGAAGGCAAGGCTGTGTGGTGAGTAGTTACTCACTAGCTGCAATCAGTTGTTTTTCAGATTTGAAATCTCTGTGGCTGAGGTTCTGTCCACAGTTGTATTGTAAATAATAATTTCCATTGCTTAATTGATAGGTGGCCTCTTTTTCTTTCAAAAACAAGGGTACAGACTTTTTCCCATCATCAAAAGGACAAAGTTGGATTTAAAGATGCTCACAGTGTTCAGTTGGTTTGACTGTGGGCCAAATTTTTCAATACTCTTTTCCATCAGTAATAGCAGTTCTTAGCCATAAAGCACTAGTTTGGTTTGGTCTGTTTTAGTTTTGCTTTGTTTTTGTTTCTTTTGTTATAAATGTTAATAAAAATAATTAAAAACTCTTTAATATTAGGGTGTTTTTAGAAAAAAAAATTATCTTTACACATATAAAGAAGAAAACCAGAAGCATTGTTTCTGGTAGCTACATTATTTTTGTAGACTTTCTCCTGAGCTGCCTGGTGTTAACTGAAGTAACTCAGTGAGAATATATAAATTATCTATCACACCCTAATTTAAGCTGGTTCTGACCTGTGGCCTTCACATATCTATCCACAGCCCCCTGCTGTTTATTCTACTCCTAACCCCAGAAGATATTATTCTGTCAGTTTAACTCTGCCTCCAAAATATGATTGAGCTTGAAACCAAAAACAAATTCAGGCATTCAGTATTGAAAGTCTTTCTTAAAAGAAGCAAAACCACTGCAAATTATTTCAGTTTTACACAAGTCTATATAGTTTAATTCCCACTATATCTGAAGAATGTTACTATTCTGTAAAACCCCAAATGCTTCTATAAATTGGGAAGATTTTCACCTTGAACTCTTCCTCTTCCCTCAAAAACCTAAGTTCTCTCCAGTTTTGTACATTTCTAATTCTGAGGATAGGACTTAAGGAAAATTGCATCAAAATCAGGAGTAATCTCTGTGTTTTTTTCCAAACACACATTGACTGTGACTTCTGATGGCTTCAGTGAATATTTTTTACTGCTGCTCCTAGAGAGCCCATTTAGCAGTGTAGGACCTCAGAGCTGGTTTCCAAATTCTGCACTGGGATATGAATGGGATGGGCACTGGGTAGGCAGCTAAGGAGGAATCTGTTTTTGGTATTAAATAAGTTGTCAACAGAAAAAATATAGTCATGTGGGCTGCTGGATTGTGCTCAGTGCCACAGCTGCTGGATTTGTTTGGCAGTTTTACTCATCCACAGCAGAATAGGTGTCACCTTAATCAGATGAGTACAGGATTCTGTCTGCCACAAAGGGGAAACCTGCAGAGTTTCCTCCTTCATCAGGTTTAAAGCCCAGAAATAAAGAAAGTCTGAGAGAGAAATCCAAGAAAGATTGTCAACTCTATGTTCTCCAGCAGAAAAACCTGCTGCTGTGCCAGAAGAGAAATGATGTTTACTTCAGCAATCTACAATATTCAAGAGTGGAGAAAGGGAAGACATCAAAGTTGCATGTAGCTGGCTGTTTCACATGCTGCTTTCTCAGTATTTCTCACTGAAATTATTTGTGTGTGCTGCTGGTTTAGACAGATTGTAAAAGAAGGGAGTTTTGAGGGCTTCATATTGTCAAATGTGCTTTTCAGGTTACTGACTGGAGGAAAAAAAATTTGGCTAACCAATTATTAGTTTCTTGTCCTTTTGGAATGCTATTTTTTTAATGCATACTGTGCTATCCCCCTCTGAGAACCCCATTTAACTTTACAAAAGGCAAAATAAATATTGGTTAATCTCTTTTTATCTCTTAGCTGTTTTATACTAACATAGAACCAATTCTTTTATCTACTGTACAGGTAGGGGAAAGAGATGCTTTCTTTAACAATTCAAAGCATTTGGGCAAAGCCTTGTGCTGCCCTGGCTGCAGTTTCCACCAGCAGGATCAGGACAGCACTTCTGCAGCTGGAGGCTTGCCCAGGGCTGGTGAAGGCAGCATGGGTTACCATCTGCCTTTCCTGCTTTCTCCCAAGAAAACTGGGGTTTAGTCCCAGCTGGATCCAAGTTGTAGCCAGAGCCAGGGGGTGGAACAAAGGCTGTGTGCAGACCAAGGGCTGGAGGTGGGAGCAGAAGGCAGCAGGGCTCACTTTCCTATTAAGGGAAAAAGATTTCTGGGTCTCACATGAAGAAGAGACTCAAGACTCTTCAGCTGATGTGAAAACAGGACTTGCAGCTTCTGTGAGAGTGAGGGCAAGGTGCCTTGCAGGCAGTTTTAGGCATGTAGGTCATGAGCCATCTGTGTGTTAAATAACTAATTCACCAAGCTGAGTCACCATCTCTCCTTCCATTCCTGACTCTTCTGCACTGCTTAGATTGCTTTTGTCATGCTTTATTTTTCTCGTCTATGAAAAATAGGGGTAAAAAATACTCTTTTGTCTCCAAAACTTGGGGATTCCTCTCTGTTGAATGCGAAGTACAGCTGGCAGTGTTGTAAGGATTTAATTGTCCCAGTAAAAAAAATGCTGCTGGACATTTTACTGGACTAATACCCAGAACAGGAGCATTCACATGTTCACAGTTCCTGTCTTGCACGAGTCATGCTTTTCAAAGCTTTTACATTTTTGGGACTCCTTTGGTCCCTTTATCCCACTGACCATCAATGTGAGTAAAGGAAAAATTCTAGTTATCACCAATTGTGGTGATTTAAGCTGGCAGCCTGGCCAGTAAGGCTCTGTTTGGTATCTTGATAATAAACGTGACATTCTGTCCTACGTAGTGCTGAAGTTATTCAGTTTGCTTTGATTTTTATAGAAAACAGGGACCTTCAGAGAGAATTAAAAAACCACATAACTTTCTGGATTAGCTCCATTCTGAATTAAATTTATTTACAGGGTAGTCTCCATTTCTAGGTATTAATGGAATATATGCCCAATACATGGCATATCCTGTTTTCACTTTAGTAAAAGAATTGAGACACAAAGTAAACAATGTTTTATTTCAGTCAGAGAGCCTGGCTAACAGAAATAAGGTAAGGGCAGCTAAAATGCAGAAAAAATATCATGTTTTTATGAGAAAGTTTTACAGAGGAAAAGAAATTGATATCAAACTTGAGATTCTCTGATTGAAAATGGAGGTAGATTATTAGTTACTACATAGCTAATAAATAGTTATGTTATGTAACATACTTCATATAAGACATGCTTTTGAAATTGGAGACTAATATCTAATTGTGACATTGCATAAGCAATATTAAAGTTACAGTACTTAGCATGAAACATAAAATCCTTTCTGAACTACTTTTACTTGAGCTTTTCACTTAACTATTAAAGAGGTATGGAAGTAACTTGGGCAGTTGCTGACCTAACATAGACAAAGTTAGGAGAATTTTCATGCAGTATTGATAGAGACAAAATTTGTAATAGGACTCTGCTTTTTCATGTGCAGTATATTTTCCTCTGCAAAGTGACATGACTGCTCAAAATTCTGAGCTATGGCTCTCAGGAGGAATGCTGCTGTCACTGGAGGACAAATGTATATTGAAAAGTGACAGATGTCAGCTGGTAATAATTATGGCAGCTTAAATAGTCATAAATTTGTGTGTTATTGTAAAAATGTATTTCTTCATATGAAAGACTGTGATATTAGGAATTATATGACAGACTATTTTTTTTTTTTTTGCTTAAGTCTGTGTGTTATAATTGATGCCTTTAGAAAAGTTGTGGTTTTGCTTTCTTGAGTAATTTCAAGGATTACAAAACTATAGGAAGATAAAATCTTATTTGAGGTTCAGGAACATACATGAAATATCTCCTCTACAAAGGTACATTTAATTTTTTTTTGTTCTCAGTCTTTTACAACTTTCTTTGCAATAACTTTGCTTTCCACTTCAATATTGTAATTTGTAGTTTTGCAGTGACCTACAGATGCATTTATTCTTCTATTATTTGGCTCTTTAACTTCTTTTTGACATATTCAATGCTCTGAGTGTATGGGGAAGCAGCAGCCCTCTAGCAAATATTGTGAAAACCAACAAGAGAGGGCTGAGACTGAGGGTGAGCCAGTGTGGAACAACACAGGGAAGAGTTTGCCTTGAGTTCTTCTGTTCACACCCAGCACTGCCTTAGGAAAATGGGACAAAATCTGGTATGCAAAAGACACCCTAGCCTTCAGTCAGAGGCCAGAGGGCTGCTGCCTGCCCCTCCTTGTTCTTGCTGAGGAACAATGGGTGCTAAATAATTCAGTGTTGTTCCAGCAGCACCCGGGGGCACCAGCCCCTGCAAAATGCTGCCTGGGGCGGCTTGGGAAGACAATTCCATCAGTGCTGGGGAGGTGCCCCGGGATGTCAGGGGCTGCAGGATGAATCCCTCACACTGCCTGGGTGAACACTGCTAGTGAGGATTTTCCAGCTTCAGATATGAAATTCCAAATAGCGGATGGCTTGTGTTAAATGCTGCTTATTAAGATAAATGGCCCCTTAAAAAGAACTGGGATGTATCTGTTTAAATTTGGTACAGCCTGGCACTAATAAATCATTTGCTACCAGAGATAGACAACTTAGTTCAAACCCAGTGTTTGTATTTCTTCCCACAAATAAATCTCAAAACCTTGATTCAGAATATTCGAGTTTTTTTACTGTCTCCTTCAATTCTGATGTTGAGTCACTAATTTTAGGCAGCTGAAATAACTCTGTGATGCTGTGTACTCAAACAGAGCAATAAATTCAAGACAAATCTTAGTAATATTCTCAAAACAGAACAACAAACTGATTTTTTAAACTTCTTTCTTTTTAAAGAGGGGAGGTAACAGAAAATGAAGCTGTGTAAATAGTTTGTGGAGAGCATACAATAATGGGTTTCTGGATTTTGCACAGTAATGGACTGCTGCTTTTATTTTTGTCACGTGGGCAGAGATGAATGAGTGAGCTTGGAAGTTTTTCCTCTCTGGAAACAGAGTTTTTCTCCATATCACATGTAATAACAAATTTTTTCATAGTTATTATGAGAACAAGGAAATTAAGGCTCTGTGTGATTGTTACAGAGATTTTATCAAAATAAGGGAGTTTACGAAAGTTATTTTTAAATATTGTAGTTGAGTTGTGGTTTTCTCCAGACATCCATATGTCTCTTAAGCTAAACAATTGCCCCCTCAGAGATGCAGTTTTTTCCTTCCTTCCCTAGTCTGTTACCCAAATAAAATGAGTATAAAATAACCCACACCAATAAATGTTACTGTCTTGTTCTGTAGTACTGCAGCACCTTGACAGTCCCACATGAGATCAAAACTTGTTGAGCTTGGTTCTTTGTGAACAAACAATGTGAGGCTGCCCCAGTACAGGTTTAAAATAAAATCCTGCAAGATAGACCGGGGAAAACAGCTGCATCGATTTGCTGCAGGTAAAGGTCATGGCCAGAATTAGAAGACAGTGTTAGAGGAATACCTGAAATGAGATTTCCTGCCTGCAAGCTCATTGTGCTTTAGTGGACCACGGTGCTCTTGAGCAGCTGTTTTATTTTTCCAGTTATCCCTCAAGGGGAAAAACAACATGGGAAATTGTATTTATGAATAAGGCAGTTATTCCAAAGTACTGCCATAAATTGTCATCTTAATGTTATTTCATGTCTAACATCATTACATTCTTTTCCAGCTGTTTCTTTTTTTGTTCGCTTTCTGAAAAAAACAGAGACGTGGGGTAAAGGCAAGTGAGTGTGGGTAAAATAATTAGTGATCCAAAGAATGAATCTAGTGAATGTAAGAGAAAAATGTAAATCTAAATCAGAATTTTACAGGTAAACAGTTTTGTGATATATTTCATGTCACAGCCTTAGGCTTCAGCAGTAAACCCTGTTCTTTTAATTCTTGGAGATTTTTTTTCTTTCCCCTCTGGCTCCCAAACTAATTTTCCACTGAACACAAGTTGTTCAGCCTTGCTCAGATGATAGAAATCACAACTAACACAGGGGAGAAATTCTCCCAGGTTTCATAATTCTGGATTTTAAACACTTAAAAATAATTAGCATTCCAAAATGAAGTTGATATTTTTTCAAGCCTGATGTACCTTGTCCTTACCTCTGAGACAACACTGGTGAATTCCTTTTGTTTTTTACTCCAAAGCCTATCTTTGGATACTTTCCTTCTACATTTTTTGTGTCCTTTTTGAACATTTGCCTTTGAGCAGTTATCTTATCTCCTAGGAGACTTTTAAAATATAAATAAATGGAATCCACATATACCCCTGCTCTCCACCACCACCCCTCTATTTTGTTGAGTCATGGACAAATTTTGCTTGCAGTGCAGTCTTTAATGAAGTATATCTAACCTATTCCTGCTAGTGAAGGGTAAAGGGCAGAATTATGTCACACTTCTGTCCTGCCTTCATCTTCCAGGGCAAAGCAGAAATTAAGCTGTGTACAGTTAATAACTGTTGGACTGGTATGATGAGAGTAATTCAGAAGTTATTTAATAAGAACTTTGTGGTTGCCAATTCATGCCTACAATTCCAAGCAAGGAAATATTTTAGTCTACCAAAAAATCTTAAATGGAGGTACTGCACTAATTGTATAACATTTAATTCTTGCACTGAAGAAAATTTTCCTGTTTTGTGTGGAAATCTTTATTTCTTGTAAATGAATATTTTAGATATGTCTATTGAAAATACTCATACTAAATCCACCCTGAAGCACTTCAGGTTTTTTTTAATTCTCACCCTTACTACACCTCCAAAATATGATGAATTAGGAAATGCTTCTTTTCCTCTATCAAAGCCTTTTTTGTAACACTAGAATGAATTCTGTAATAAAATCTGAGTACCAGGAGAATCTTACTGTAGAACAAATTTAAACTCTATTTCAGGTCGAAATCTGAGCAGATTTTTTTTGATGTATTCATTCTAGTTTTGATGTAACATGTGGTCCTGTGTATGTTTATGCACTGCAGTCCATTACCTTCCCTCCTTCATTGTTGCTGATAATTTGACAGCAGAAAATCCCTGGCAGTGGCACACTAAAGGATATAAATGCCTGTTGTGTCAGCAGCACGGCAGTCCATAGGCCACACACAGTTCCCTCTGCCCTCAGCTGCTAAGACCTCATTTTCTGCCTGTTCATGGAGGTGTTAAATTTGTTCCTCCTTAAACATACAGAAAAATGAGACTGTGACACATTTATGTGGCGGGGAATGAACAGGTCAGACAAGCTCAAGAGCTGATGGAGTACGAATAGAGGCAGTCAGGGAAGCAGCTCTGAATTTGTTTTGGGTAGGTGAAGAAGAATATGTTACTAAAAAACTCCATTCTGTAGCTGGAAATGTTTAGCATGAAAAATATGCTGTTCTAAAAGTGGAGAACTCAAAGAATGAGGATGAGCACCTCTTGAGCCTTTTTCTGAGATACTGATAATATTTTGAGGTGATGTAAAAGGATGTAACTGCAATTTTTGTTTGCTTCTCAATTAAGGAAGCACATTTTGCTTACAGCAGCTTAAATGGACAGTTAATCATATATCTTTTTAGTAGAATGCAGAAAACTGCTTGCAAGGATCAGCAGTCTTTTTAACTAGAACATGATTTAAAAGTTTATGTCAAAACCTCTTGGTTTTTGTTGGTATGGTTACAAATTACAGTGGAGTTCCAATTTTGTTGGGATGTTTTCATTGGAATGACAGCCGCAGGTGCAGATGGAATCCCTGCAGTCCAGTGAAGTTGTGTAAAATCTATGTCCTTAAACATATGGAAAATCCAATCCACACTATATTTTCTGTATTGATACAAATTCATGCCTGTATTTGAAAGTTATTTCTCTGTCTTATTCCTGTCCCCTCCACACCAGGACAGAAGTAAGAAAATGGAGAAAAGGAAAAAAACCCAAAAATAGGCAGTCATGACACTGAGATTTAGCATCAGCCCTTCTGCTTCTGTAATAATAATCCAATGTCTTTAGCATTATTGCAGTGCAATACCAGCCTAAAGTTAATTTTTATGGTAAAGCAAATTAGACCTAACCCCGAGAATTTTAATCCATCAGCCTACAAAGGCAAAATAGACACTTAGACAAATATCCCAAATCCCCAATATTCATGACACTTGTATTTATTACTTGAACCCAATTTTAGCTGAAGGGAAAACATAAGTGATGCTCACTGATAAATGTTACTGTACTATAGGGAGCTACAGAATGATCAACTCTAGTATTTATAGCTATTTAAAGAACATGCAGCTCTAAATGCTTTAGCATATGCTGTGTGTACACATGAGCGTATACATACAGTTATCAGGAATTTGTTTAGGAAAAATATAACTGATCAAAGATTTGGTAATGCTCCATGTCTGTCTTCTTCTTGAGTCAGTTTTTTCTTTTTTTTAATGTGTGTTTTCTTTTTTTTTCCTTTTAATTTTTTTCCTCTAAGTTTTTTGGTATGCACAGCCTTTCCTAATTTGTAGATCTTAGAGTAAAAATCCTTCTGGCACCTCACAACATCTTATTCAGTAAAATTATTTTACAGTTGTTGTATGACAACAGCTTCCATAAATAAGTTGATAAATAGGAAAATGGAGCACAAGCCATCTGATCCAACATAGCAATTACAAGGATAATGCTTGTCTTGATGTGAAGTAGCAGAACACAGAATCATTTAATAAACTGAAATTTGGAATTATTAGTTAGTTATATCCAAGTTGCTATAAATATGTTAAACTTCTGTCATACCAGATTTTTTTCAGTGATATCTCAGTAAGAAGGATTGCTGCTGCCTGTGTGTAAGCAGAATTCCTTTCCTTTTGATCTGATCCTGATTTGCTTTTGATGCATTTTACTGCTAAATACTGACCATCACTTTTATGTTAAAAAAGCTGGTGTTTTTTGAGATGCAATGGGCACAATCCGCAGCATTTTTCTCCAACACAGTGTCCTCCAAAGGAGCTGCAATAAGAGGAGCCACTTTGGGCACTTTCTATAGAAAAAAAAAAAGGAATTGTTCGCTCAGAAACAGTAATAGAAACTTTTATCCATTGTTGCTCAAATATCCTCAAAAGTATTTATCAAAAAAAAGAAGACAATTGTATTCTTGTTTGCTTTGCTGAGGTCAAACTACCCACAGCAGTTCCAGCAGTACTGAATCAATGTCTGTCTGCACTGTCACTCAGAGCCAGGTAAATACTGGTGTGTTTGTTTTCCCTCATCATGAACTGCTTTGAGAACTCACTTCGTGTGGCACATCGAGCAGGACTTAAACCCCGTTACTGTATTAGGCAGTCCCTTAAGTGAAGGCTGTGCACAACCTTTTGTAGTTGGTTTAGGTGCTTGTCGCACTCTCCTGAGCTCTGCAGACCCTGCCATGTGATGTGAGCACATGACAAGGCAGCTCTGCCTCCAAGAAAGTGAGGAATCAGATCCTTGCAGGCTGCCCCGTGTGCAGCCGTGCCAGGCAGAGACCACCGGACTCCTCTGTGCAAAGCAGGCAGCCTTTGGGTTTGTGACTGGTGTTTGTGTGCTCTTTACACCTCCCAGTAACGCATCACAGCCCTTAACACTGCTCACACACCTGATGGGTACCTTGGGGGAGCAGGGACCACAGGTCCAGGGCAGATCCTAAGAAATTAGCTGTTCCTGTAGGCAGAATCCACCTCGCTGCTTATGGTTTAAATCAAACCTGTTTAAAAAGTGAAATGGGGAACTTGACTCAATCCACTGAAGGGCTCTAACATAATTGATTTGACTGGGAGTTAAGAAAAATCCAAATTGGCATCAGTTATTCAAAGTTTGTGTTGCCACTGTCATCTTCAACATTATAGAAAGGAAGAAGATGAAATTCTATATGTATGAATCATCTTCTCATATCTTATATTTTAAAAGGCGTGTATCCAATATAACCATAATAATATATACTATACAATATAACTGGATTATCCTATAATCCAATAAAAGTTTCTTGTTTTCAATACACTTCTCTGGCAGCATCAATATAGTGGACCTCCTCCTGGGGTGTATTTTTCTGGTGATTCTGAATAGCACTTGATAAAAGGGGAGAATGAGGGAGACTTCCCTATGTGCATACACATGTATTTTTAATTTTTTTTCATAGAGGATAATTTCCATGGAAACTTAGCTAGCTTTAAGGGAAAGGCATTGGGAAGGAAATGATCACATTGGTATTCCCTTCTATCAATAGTATTTTTCTCAACTCTGTATGACCTCTCAGAATCTATGTTCTTTGAAGAAGAAATTTGGATCCCAGTTTTTGGTGACACCAAATGATTTCAGCGAGCAGCTGTATGTAGCAAAGCCCACTGTTTGGAGAATTACCAGCTCTGACAAAGCAGCATTGTGTTGTACTTTGCCTTGTGAAATTGGCAGAATTCTGAGGTCCAGGCGTGATAAGCAGAACTTTGCTGGTTTCCTTCAGTGGCTGTGATTGCTGGCAGGGTGCAGGCAGCCCTGGGAGTGTGTTATCATATGGCCAGAGTTATATATCATATATATCATATGGCCAGAGAGGCTGAGAGCTTCTGGCTCATCAGGCAAGAATGCAAACATTGTGTGGATCTTTGCACTGTTATTTATGAGCTGTTATCTTTGGGTGAGGATGTAAAACCTCATCTGGTTTTTTATATATTTAGTAGGTGCCATACAGCTGTG
>VYZP01048522.1:61887-128944 GCA_013400635.1 Hypocryptadius cinnamomeus | reverse complement strand
GCCCGAGGGCTCCGCCCGCGCTGCCGGATGTGGCCGCCAGGGGTCGCCTGAGACCGCGGGCGGCGCGCGCGTGCAGTGCCAGGCGCCGCCGCCAGGCGGCGTCAGAGCCGAGGGGGTCGCGAGTCCCCTCAGGGCGCAGCGGCCCGCGCGGGTCGCTCGGGTCGGAGCCGTCAGGGCCCCTCCGTTAACTCCGAGAGCAAAAGGGTTTCCATCAGCCGCTCCACATCCCGTCCCTATAACTTCGCGGCAGCAGCGCCCCTGTGCCGTGGGGGCGGTCCCGCTCCTTCCCGGCTGCTCCGGCGGAGAACACGAGTCTTCCCCGCAGTCCAGAGGGGCAGGTTTTGCCTGCCTCCTCCGGCAGGCCGGGAGCTGCCCCTGCCTGAGCTGCGGGAGCCGCCGGCCCAGACACCCCCTGGCCCGGGTAGCGAAGACTCGGCTCCGCCTGGGCCAGTGGGGCCGCTCCCAGCAACAACCGGCCTTTGGCAGCTGGGAAAGCAATGGACGGGACAGATGGAATGCCAGCTGATACCCATCTGCCAGTTTGTTTCCAAAGGTGGAGGGAAATGCCGATATGCCCAATGGAGGTGGAGAGCTGATCTGAAAAAAGCGAACGATCTTTCAAAGAAACATTTTTGGAGGACTATAGCCCAAATTCTTGAGCAGTGTGGGACAGGGCTATTTTACCTGTGCCAAGGGCCACAACTGCTTCAAGATGTGTGAGACAACAATCAGGAGGGTCGAGGGATGTTGCTTCCTTGAAGATGTTTTCTGCCGAGGAGTGCTCCATCAGTGAAACGTCACCTGCTTCCTCATACAATCCACATTCTCTTTTCAGGATCCTTTGCCCCGGTAAGCAGGATGGGATATTTGTAAAATATCCCATTTAGTTCTCAGGGTGTGCCTGAGACAAGGATGAGCCATGCTTTCTGGTCACAGATCCTTCCCAGAGCAAACCAAGCAGTGTGTGCTCATCTGTGTCAGCACCATCCTGTACAGGGACATGTTCAGCAGCGCTGAGGAGGAACGGGAGCTGGCTTGGCCCAGAGCTCTTGTTCACCCTCAGGGACTGGGGAAGCAGTCGGTGATATGCAGATGTGTCAGTAGTGCCAGAATCAGGTGGAATTGAGGAGCTGACTGACCAGATAGCGCAATGTGGTGTCACACTCATCTGCTTCTCTCTCCTGGCCAGACAGTCTCTCAGGCGTCCTCCTCCCTAGAGATCACAATTAGGATTAGGCATAAAGGTGTTCTTCAAACAATGATTTGGAGCCAGAGGTGTCCTCAAGCTGTTGCAACAGAGGTCTGATAGGTGACCCCAATCTGAATACACTGTTTTATGTGTAGTGGGGGAACTTTTGAATACCTTCAGACCACTTGGTTGTAAGGCAAGAAGAGAATCAGCTGAAAGCAGGCAAGGCTACAGGAACAGCTGCACTGAGGAGGAGGGCTGAAAACACACTGCATCTTCCCATCCTGCTCTGGCCTTTTTCCTCAGGCAATATTACTTATTTTTTCCCCTTTGGCCAGGGTTGGCACAAGGCTGGTACAAAGGCCAAGAACACATACAAGGTGACTCTTATTCCTAATTTCAGAGGGGATCTGGCTAGAGTACGAGCCACTCAGCAGAGCTGGTTTCCCCATGGATATTCTATTTCATGCTAACTCAGGCAGCAAAAAACCCTCTTCCTATTTCTAACTCCAGTCAGTGAGGGAGGATCCACTGACGCTGATGAACCACTGACCAAGACTTAAACACCAGTTGATTTGGTGTTTAAGAAACAACTCGAAGACAGGCATTTTGTGGTAGGGAGCTGGCTGTTTGCAAAATTTCCACTATTTAGCACATAAAAGTGATGTTAGTTGGCCGGGGAGAATGACTGCTCCAGTGAGAAATATCAGCCAATTCCTCACCTACACTGCTGCAACCCAGCATGGCTGTACCCTTGCCATATCCCTGTTTGTTCCCCAGGACCTGGGTGGAGCTACCAAACCACTTCCCACAGACTAACCAAAAAGCTGAGTAACACCACCTAATCCCCTATATTATCAGATTAAATCTGCTGACATGGGAGTAGAAGGCCAGTGTTTTCACCTTTGGTCATCATGGTCCCCTGCTGGTCCTGAGCCACAGCCAGCACCTCTCAGACCCAAAATAATGCAGAACCATTCACCCTCACAACTGTGTCCCATCCTGAGCTAGACAGCTCTAGCAAAAGCAGCACCACGCACTCGCTTCATCTATAAACTGCTGGAATTTGCATTCTGGTTGTGAGGAGATTACAGGGGGAAAAATCCTGCTAACAGCTGCTTTTGCTTTTTGATCTCTTGCTCGTTTTACTTGCATCTCTGTGAAAACAGAGAAAAGGACTCACTACCTTTCTCCTTAAAATATTGTTTCCATTCCCTTGGTTCTTTGTTCCTGATACCACATGACTAAAAACCAAGAGGAACAAGTATCTTCTCCACACCAGTGAGGAATCTGCTTTCAGTTTGTACAAATAATAAAGGATTCAGAAATTCTTCTACGAAACACAGTAGCCAAAATACCTCTTGTTTACAGCAGTGGCTCAGGGAGAGGAAGCTTTCTGCTAAGGAGTGCTGTCCTGCCAGCTGCAGCCTTCCTCATCCAAACTAAGCCATGCCTGGAACTGCTCCATCACAAGCTCCCTGAGACACATGGGTGATGCTACAATTGCACCTGCCTCTAAATACGCATGTCACACAGAGTGGGCCCTGAAATCCCTTAAGGACAAATTCCACAGAAGCAAGGGCCGTTCTCATCTGGGACAGGGCAGGCCACAGACCAGCAGTGGAAAAATACAGGACCAGCTTCTGGTCCTTCCAAGACAGACACGTCTTAGGTAAGTCTGACTGAACAGACCTGCAAACTGAGTCACAGTGTGGCTGCAGGGACCCTGCCAGAGGCTGTCCCAGGCACAAGGGGGCTGGAAAGGATCAATGAGGACGAATGCAATGCTGCTGCTCCTTTCCTCTACCTGCAAAGACCAGACACTGACACCAGCTTATTTTCATTGCGCCCTAGTGGTGTGTGGCTGGCTGAGTGTAGGATAAAGTCTGACAATCAGAGCTATGGAAAACTTGCTCACATTTTGAGCTCTCAGGGCTCAGCAGTTTTGATACATCCCTCTTCTTCTCCATGACAGCACCTCCCTCCCCCCTGCCCCCACCCCTCTGGAAAGATCCAAACTAGACTGATGTTAATAGCTGAGGTCTTTATTTAAAGTCTTTATATACAGTAAAAGTGCCACAGATAAATCTGCGACAATCAGACAAGACAAATGTAAATCTCTCTCAACAATTAGCAGCTTAAGATCTATAAACTACAGTGTTACGTTCACAAGTGTCATTTCTGTACTTTTCAACCCGTGCAAGTGAGTTTTCTGTTTATTTTTTTACACTTTTAAAACACACTTACAGCTAAGTCAATTGCCTACGACTATACCACCTGGCATACACAACATAGACACACAGGGTAACTCTTTAGCCATTTTCAGAATTCATTTAAAAACTGGCAAAACTACTCAATCTTGAACCCTTTGTAGCTTGGCTTCTTTTGTTACAATGCCTTTTCTTTTTTAAATTTAAAAAATGCGTATTTTCAAAGCTGACAGACAGTGCTTTCCTGTAGCATGCACCTAAGTCAGCAGTTCATCTGATTCCACCTAAGCACACATGGGATTGGAATAAACCAATAGAGTAACTGCTGGGAGCATGCTGAGTATCCTTGAACTAAACTAATGAGGCTGAGAGAAAAAAGAACTTTATAAAAGTTTTAGAAGCAATTTTTTTTGCATCAAGATTTTCTTTCTTCTTTATATTGAAGGAAATGAGGGAAACAGATGAACTTCACTTGAACCCTCAAATGTTAATGAGGAGGTGCTGCTCTTGGAACTTACACAGTCCATTATATTTTTCCCTTTTTATGTGCCAAGGCAGTATGTGCTAAACACATCTAAACAATTTCTGAATCACTTCAACTCCGAATATGAAATATTTTGGGAAACATTCTGCAACTCAGAGATGGTCACTAAAAAGTTTTTATCTACAAAGGAGGCTATTAAAGGTACTCGCACACACACTCACATCCACAGCAGAAACTGTCCTCTACGCGTCATCCAGAAACACTCCATCAGGAAAGCAAACACACCCATGTACAAGGATAGGGAGCTTTAAAGCTAGAATCACATTTCCAACAACATCATCATTAAGCTATCAGAAATCATCACAGACTTTCAAACTGAAGAGGGAGGAAAACCCCAAAATGTTCTGTTAGTGCAAAAGGCAAAACACATGGCAGCTGTGTTAGGATATGAGAAGCGGCTGCAGCATCATACATGACGCTACTGCAGACAACTTTCTGGAATGGAAGAAACTGTTGAGAGAGAAAGAGACAGACACTTTGTCCAGACCCATATGTATATGGCCTTCACCAAAGAATTGTGAGATGTCAGTTTCTATTAAGCCTGCACCTTCTGGCAAGCTAGCAAATGGTATTTACTGAATATGACAGAGTTGAGAAAATAAATGAAATTAGGATATAAAGAAGAGGGACAAACACTTCCTTAAATACTACAGACACTGAGTGTCCATAGCCACTGGCTTTTAACTCCTTCCTGATTTGATCACATAGAAACCTACCTTAAGCAATTCTAGTGTGAACAAGACTGAGAAAAAGATGTACAATGGCCAGGTTTCAGAAAAAAAGGCAACAAAGTATTTCAGTTATGTGCCAAATCAGTTCTTACTGTTATTCACACATTTGTTTCTGACAAAACCTGCATAATGGGAAGATGATAGTTAGCCAAGAAATGTGAGTCACTAGAGAAGAGCCTCACTGGAGCCAGGAGCAAGGGAGGGAACAGCCACGCACCTCTGCTCTGGCTGTGGCACTGCAGAAAGCACAAGCAGGTTTGGCCTGAATCAGCTGTAAATGGCAATCTTTGTTTTAATTAGGACAGGAGCAGATTAGTGCACATGGTGACAGAGAGGTGTACTGGGATCCCTGGGGGAAGGGCACCTGAGTGTCCTGTGACTACAGAAAAAAAGAACCCTTGGAAAGGAAGAAAGATGGTTGGACAGTGGAGGGCTTGCCTTTGCTGGCAATCAGAAAACACTCAAGGTATTAACCTTGTTTGAGGGAATTTCTCAGAACCCAGAATCTGCATCATAGCACAATGCCCATGTATGTGTGTATATATATATATGTTGCACATCTCATACATGCCCATGTATGATTTCATCTGGTTTAGGTCACTTGAGCAACATCTGATTCCTAGAGGGAAGTTGATCCTGGAATGAAGGAAAACAGTAAGACCTAACTAAACACCATAAATGGTTGTGACAGAATCCTGGAGGGTTTTTTTTAGATTTCATGAAGACAAAAGATGAATCTTGGCACTGTTATGGCGAAAGGGACAGCAGTTAAAAATCAGCACAGAATGAAGAATGGACACAGATTCCTTGGACTTGAGGGCTGCCTGCCTGTACCAACAGGTCACCAGCAATGGCACATTGTGAGGACCTGGGGTTACATTTGAAGCTGACATTTCCTTTCGAGATTTGCAAAGGTGTCTGCACCAAGTGCTGGCCCCTGTGGCTGAAAAAGAGGATGACACACCACAGATACAGACACACAAATAATCTTACCAGAGCCTGACAGGAAAAAAACTTTGGTTTCACTTTTCAGGGTTTTTTTTTCTTTTTAATTAGAACTATTTTTGAGATTCTGTTAAGTGAACTGTTGAGTCAATATTTCTTTCCTCAAAAGAACCTGTCATTTCCCTAGGAAGAGATGAACAGAAATTCCCTGCTCTTATTCTGAGGCCAAGAATGAAAGATGACATGCAAACAAAAAATACAAACATACCATCCTTCAGATGTGGAAAAAGAAAAAAAAGCCCTGCATGACAAAAAGGTGTGGAGAAGACAGATGTTTTCCATGATGCTGCATCTTTAAGCTCAGGAGGACATACAGATGGCATATGGACAGTGCTGCATTTGACAGGTTGACACTAGAAACTACTCTCTGCCCTCCTCAGAACTGCTTCAGGACAAGACGGCTCACAATTATTCACGCATTTCTTCATTTAAAAACATCACTTCTTTATTTGAAAGAAAAAAAAGTAATGACCCTCCCAACCCCTTCAAAAAAACCCCCAATAATAATAATTATAATTATAATTATAATAATAATAAAAAAATCCTATTAGAAACAATAAGGAAGCACTGAGAGTTTGAGTATTACACTCTTCAAGTATGCTGTTTGGATTTTTTTTTAAATCTGTGAATATACATATATTAAAAAAAAACCTTAAAAGTGCGACCAAGGGCTTCTGCTTAAAGAGCATAAGTATTTCAAGGACTACTTCAAAATACTGTAGCACGACTGTGCAGTTACTGTGTATGGCATGAGGCTTCCACTCTATATACTCAGCCCAGTTAGCCAGCCTTACAGAAAGTTACTGAAGTCAGGTTAACACAAACGGCGAACCCAGATGCTGAGCTGGGAGAGGGATCCACACGTTGTTTTTCTCTTGTTAAGGAAAGAAACCACTCAACACATACACTCGGGACATGGAATGTGAGCAGACTTCACAGTAAAAGTTTAGTGTTACAGGTTTGCTGTGGTACCATCATTCAAGGCTGTGCACTAGATTGAGCTTTGCTCATCTTAAGCTAACCATGTTCTCTTCTTCCTGACAGGTTTAGTACAGTAGTTCAAGACACAATTTAAATTGCCCATTGGTATGCTCCAAATTTCTGTATTTTATTCTTTTCTTTTGTACACTTTAAAGAAACTTAAGATTTGCATCCAAAGAGAACCATGCTACATAAAAATTATCCAGGATTCTTGCCAAAAGAGTTCTTGAATAAAATCTAAAAAATACTATTGCAATGCATCTTGCAGAGAAAAAACGTTATTCTAAATGTAAACAAATTCACTCGGACACTTTAAAATTTCAGCAGAGTAGTCGCTGACCAATCTTTGCCACACTTGCTCACCAAGAGCGCCAGGAGGGAGTGGCGCAGCCCACTCCTGCCACCATCATCTGGGGGGAGACAAGAATCGTTCCAAGTAGCCGGTGATGGCATCCCAGTGCTTCCACAAAAAGGCAATGAAAACCACTATAAATAAAGTGCTGAACGTCCTATTGCGAGTCTTCATCAGGGGCACAACGCAGTTGGCCACAGTGGAGACAAAGACGAGGAGGACAGCCATGACAGCCAGCAAGATGTTGATGAACTTCCCCAGTAGGTTCCTGGCCGTGGCATTCTCCAGCCCCTCCAACTGCACCACTTGCTGCTGCTGCTGCTGCAGCTCCATCTTGGAGATGCGCGTCTGGCATGCTTCCAGTGCCTCCTGTGGGCAAGAGCACATTCTGGGTTACTCAAGTTCACAGCTGTTACCTCACCAACCAGGCCAATTAGGACCATCCCCATACCTCACACTGCTCATGCACTGAGCTCCTGCCCTGCAGCAGGAGCAGAGGAAGCAGCGCCATTTCCCATATCCGAGGTAAGAAGCCCCTTGCTGACTGGGCACTGCAGCCTGCAATACACCACGGTGCCTCATCCACACCCAAAAGGCTTGACTGGGAAACCCCACAGCTTCTGCCAGAAGGGGGCTACCCAGCCACCTGGTTACTTCAGCTTTGCTTCCAAGAGGCCATTCAGAGGACAGAGGTGCTGTGCCTAGCCAGAAATCTTCATCTTCTGGGATGTGCATTCCCAGAACCTCAACTTCCACCACCTTCCTTAGAGTCACTCATGCTTATCTGACCCCTTTTCAGAACACCAGGCAACCTTGCAGAAAACTACATCAACAAAAAGCTGTGTTCCGCTTGCTTAGTGAGCTGTGAGCTCAGAGAAAGGTCTGAGGGGCACTAGGGCTGGGACTGCACAGCTGCCATAGCAGGAAGGACATCTTCTCCAGACTGCAGCAAGCTGTGGCACTGGCACAGCTCCAGCTGACTCTGCGAGGACTGGGGAAAGACATCTAGAAGTGAAAGAAGCATGAGATTTATGGAACTGCCTACAGGAAGAGGCAAAATGAAAGGAGGTGGAAGGAGAAGGCTACCCTGCACAAATCCACCTCTTTAAAGCCCCACTGACTCAGAGGGGATTTGTCAGACCTTTTCACCGGGCTGAACCCCAACTGGACCAACCCAATCTGCACTAAAACACTGGTGACATGCAACGCAGAGGACTAAAGAGAAGGAGAGAGGTTTTCAGGCAATTAACACCAAGAGAGACTTCTGCTCTTGAAGATACCAAGTTACAATACTTCCACTAATCTTCCCTCAGAGACACCTTTTCCAGACACATAGGCCAACTGCAAATATGATATACAAGTCTACAGCAGTCCTTCTCATACTGATCACCAAAAAAGGAACCAGGACTTGTTCTCTGCAACAGTAGCCCATGCTCTTAAATAGTTTTCCATGCAACAAAACACTTCCCTCTTCCTCAGCAGTGCTGAGAAATGGGCTGTCCCAACTTTTAAGTTTACACTAAAAGCACTGAATTATACAATGAAGATTAAAAAAAAGCTGTTGAGAAATCCACACTTCAATTTAGAGAGGAGAACAAAACCCGACTGTTGTAACACTCCCCCAAGGGAGAACCTCCTGTTTACACTGCCAGGGGCCATTGTACCACTGTCCACAGACATTGATTAAATTTAACTTAAAGGTCACTGTCACCTGTTACATTTCTCACTGCATCATGTCTGTGGGGGTCAATGAAACATGAGGGCTTCTCCTTGGCTAAGACCCCTGAAAGCACAGGGCAGAATTGCTCAGCTGCCCCAAACAGCAGTGACCAGGAAGAACATTTGACAACCAGAGTTGCAGCTGGTGTGTGAACAACATAGCCTTCTTGGCCTTCAGAGGAAATCACCTGGCTGAAGTACCTCAGAAGGAAAAAGGGAGAACTCAACCTACAACTCTCTGCTCACACTACAAATATCTCCCATCAGCAATCAGAACTGATATATCTGTTAAAACTACCACAGCAAGTACTTGTAATAGTCAAGAGACTTGTTTCTGAATAGTCCTTTCTCTGTAAGGGTCAGCAGCTGCTTTGCTTTGTAGAAGGGCCTCCAACTTCAAGTCCTCTGTTTCACAGCCTTTTTTACATACTAAAAGAAACTTTTCTTTTGGAAACACCTCCTTATTTCTTCAAAGCCAACAGAAAGAATTGTTTCCTGACTTAATGCAGTGCACACACAAAGCCATTTTTTCTTAGATGTATGTGACCATTGCTGTAAAATCAGTGACACAACCACACCCCAGGGCTGTGTACTGGGAACACTACAGTAAAATAAGTGTTTGGGTCATGGCCCATTGAGTGTCTAATACAAAAGTCTGCACAAAAAGTGGGCTCTGGCTCCTGCTCTGCTCCAGCTGAGCAGCAGGTTCCCTCTGTGTGGGACACAGCCCTGATTTACGGAGGAGGTTACCTGGAGAGATACCCACAGGTCAGAGATGGAAAAAGGACCTTTTGGAATGCAGCAGTTTAGCAATAAAGCTACAAGGATTAAAATCAAATATTGAAGCACAGAGATACTTCAAAAGTGAATGAGTTCCTGAAAGAGCAGGCAAAGGGCAGGACTTCGGTCCTTGCTTCTGTCACCCACCTGGATGTCCCGGGCTCGCTCGTAAGATTGATAGGCAATCTTTTCCTCCATGCTGGCCAGTTCCTGTTTTAAATTGAGGATCTCATTCTGGTGGAGCTCAGTCAGGTCATTTAACTGCTCTTCAAGTCTTTCACATCTAGAAATGACAACACATGGTACAATGGCTTTAATGAGAAGAGGATGGCAAAATGACACCAGTGACAAGCAAGTAATGAACACCATGGCCTGTGTACTGAGACCAGCATGGCTGCCTCAGTCAGCACACAGCACACTCTAGCACTAGTGCCCTCTTACTGGGAATTAGTTCTTTCTACCAGATAAACTCTGTGATGGTGTTCCTAACCTGGAGAAAACACACAATTACATGGTAACTGTTGAGTGATGCAAGAAATTGAGGACAGAATAAGAATAGAATGAGGTGTTCACCAAACTTCTGTGTAAACCAAACAGTTCCCTTCTAATACCATAAACTCTTAAGCATTTTTATCTACACTTGGAACAGTAACAGGCATAAAAATTACATGGAAATGACATGTGACTGATGCCTCAGAGAACATGCTGTTACTGTCTGATCTCTACATGAGGTCACATGGATCTTTGATTTGCTTTTCCTTTATCTCCCATGAATGATGCAACTTAACAAACAAATACCATCACACTATTTGTAAGAAGGACACATGAATCACTAACCTGCAGGCTTATTTTTTAGTTTGCTCCAGGTGACTGGACCAGGAGCAGTCCTGAGGAAGAGGGTTGCTTAAACAAACTGAGTTATAACAATTCTGAGAGATAAGGTTTTGCTTCTCACTAAGAGAGTTATAAATTAACTGAAATGGTAGCTCTGATGGTAACAAAGGTATGGACACAGCTGTGGTGGCCATTGGGCTTTTTCCACTGTCTACTCATTGTAGCAGATGGAAAAAACTTACCACACAGTCCTTATCATCTGAATCTTGATACTAATAACCAAAACATTTCTAAGGAATTAACCACAGAGATAATTCCTTGTTTAAATTTTGGTTTTCTTCTGACTCCACTGAATTTAATTCCTAACAAAAAAAACCCCACAAGATGAATAAGAAATATATATCTAGAATGAAGAATTTAATTGCAAGTTCTGAACTAAGACACAAATCCTGCTTCTCGTTTTTTTAAAGATTTTTTTTTTGTGCTTTTAGAATCTGCAGTCAAAAGTTAGCCTTTAAATACAGTCTTGGGGTTTTGTTTTTAATAGACGAGTATGAAAAGAATTTTCGTTCATGTTCCCAGTGCAATATTACTTTAAACTAAGGAGGAGTCAGACACAGCATGACAATCTGCAGCAGTAAAACGCATGTGGTCAACCAGCAGTGAAACCAAGACAACTGCCAGCTGACATGGCTGAGCCCAGAAAGATGCCAGAAGAGCTGTGCAACTGTGCCGGGACACACCAGAGAACTGGTTTCCCAGCACTGACAAGGGAATGGCCATGTGAAGACCGGCTAATGAAGGAGCCCAGATAATTAATATTGCCCTTTGTTCCCACACAACTTAAAACTGACAAGAACTTGCCAACAACCAAAAAAATCACAACTAAACCCACTCCAAGCCCCAAAGGTAGCATCAAATACTTGAAAAATATTCAGTTTGTTATTATATTACAAAATTCACCAGTGTGTTTATTAAAAAAAAAAGAAATGTCTGAAAATAGCATGATTGTATTTTTTAACCTCCTCTCACATAAACACCTTTCATAAAGCAGCTGTTGCCAAGCAGCTTAAATCCTGTTCTCTAACAGGAAACAATTGTATTTTAATAACTTCAAAACTACCTCAATCTACAGGAAACATAAGGAAACCCTGCTAATCTGTATAGTTAAGAGTTTAAACAGAATATGATTAGCAGAAGGGTTGGCTCCAATCTTCCTGCCCTGAAGACTGCAGAACAACCAGCTCGTTCCCAATCCACACTTCACTCCCTGCTCAACCCCAGAACTGCTGTAGTTTGCACCCAAGAATCACCTGCACTTCCAGAACTCACTGTGTCAGGCAACTGCTAGAACTGGGTTATTTAAAAAAACCACATCCCTGCCTCCACTAACCTACCCTGACTTATTTTTAAAATTACACATCCTCCATTCAGCTTCTTTTCACTTCTTGTCCCAATATCTACAATTTAGAAAATTATTTTTTTCCAGCTGCTTTCTACTGGTGTTCAAATTTAAAAAGTAAGGAGGGGTTTATGTGAGTTACGGGGCCCAGAACCAGGGTTTCCCTATTGAAAGCTGGTTTGCATTTAAGTGGGAGTATTACACAAATAAAAGGGATGGGCTGCCTGTCAAGAGGGTTAAGATGAAATACATGCCTCTAATTCATGAGTGCCAGGGTCTATTGAACAAACTGAACTTGTCTGTGAATATAGCAGGGCCCTGAATAATCAAATCCCACTTCACTTCATGTATGGAAAATGCCTTAAGAACTATTTTGTTACTATTTAAAGTGTGAAATTTCTCCTTAAAAGAACAAGCTCCAGCCCAGAAATATCTCTCTGCAGCAGACCAATGCTGCCTGTCACAAGTACCACAGAGATCATCAGAGCTGTTCCTATGGACACGGTAAATAGCTGGGGTGCTTGGCTCAAGTGTGGGATATGGGAACACTTTGTTTCAAATAGCCGTGTTGTATTTCCACGTGTTTTCTGATGCTCACTGTGTGGGAACTGGGAAAGTGGTCTGAAAAAGGCTCAGAAACACAATTATGACCACCTCATTTTTTAAAAAAGTTTTAAGGCATTTTAAAGTAATAGTTGCAAAATGCACAGCTAACACAGCATATGGAAGGGAGGGATGTGATAAAAAAAGACGTTTGATCTGCACTCAGTGCTATGGTGAGTAAAGAAACTCTGATCAAACTAATGCTACAAAGACGTCTGCAGTAGACTGTGAATGAAGTTTAGTACCTGTCTTCAGATGTCTCTCAAGATGGACCTTTTTCTTTTTATAGCTGTGTCATACAAACCTTCATGTAATCTTTATTTGTCACTAAATACATCTTTATGCTACTGAACACACTGCTTCCAATAGTGGAGTAAACAGCTAAAACCAGAAGTTATTTGTAGTATGCTCCAAGTCCTCTACCTAGAAGGATACACGAAGGACAGAGCTTGCTCCTGACAGGGAGCACAAGCTGCTCATGACACCGGCACACATCCCTGTACTTCCAGCTCTGAGCCTCCCTGGAAAGAGGACAGACAGCTTTGCAGGGATGTTTTGGTGCTGTACTGGCTGGGTGAGCACCAACACACTGTCTCCACTGCCCGGCCACACTCCAGAACAGCCTTGACAACCCTCCCAGACCCCAGAGGTTTAGCTCCTTTGATCTATTTTAAAACACGTCATGAGGACAGACTGAAGTGTGACAATTAGGCTACATTAAAACCCAGACAAATGGAAGCACCAGTGACTAGCCTTTCGGCTGAAGGTTTTCTTCTGACAGGAGCATGGAAGACCTAAATGCCCTTTCCAAGGCTGTCAGGCTTGGGAAGAAATCCAAAACCTTAGACTGGCCACACTCCAAATATGTGAGCTTATGGTTTTGCCATGTACAAACAGGTTCTTGAAGGGACAAGCAAGATGAAAATACTCAGCAGGAACTTTATTTCAGTCTCAATAGCACAGAAAGTCTCTGCTCGTACCAGTAAACAACTGCCACCTTCCAATAATGAGATTAGCAACAAGCCATTTCAACGCCTGCTCCCAGTGCAGAAGAAAACAATGACAGCCAAGTACCATCAGACTCTTCCTTCCTCAGTGGCTCAGCCCCAGTGGAGCAGAGCAGTGCTCCAGGGCCAGCACGTGCTGGGCAGCACAGCCCACCCTGGCTTCGCCATGGTGCCGCCAGGCCTGCACCAGGGCGGGAGAACTGGAGCAACTGGACAGGTGAGTCCCTGCCTCAGAGACTAGGGTTAGCAAACCGGCAGCCACATGGAGTGGTAGACAAGATCTGGAAGCAGGGAGAGGGAAGGGAGGAGATGAAGGAGGTCATGGAAAACCTGTGAGGCAAGCCATGGCTGATAAACAGAAACTGCACAAACACAAATGGGAAAAAAGATCAGAACCTGCAAAACAGTAGACAATTTAAGAAAGAGGAAATGGATTGAGACCAGGTGAGAAAATGTCATGGCATGTTTTTTGTTCCAGCTTCCAGGTACAATGCAAACACAGTGTCACCTGACAAGAAAAATACTTCCCCAAAAACTTTTTTTTAAGCTCCAACACAACTCTTGTTTGTTTTTGAAAGCTTCCCATAAACAGAGCAGAGTTAGGAGATATTTACAACTTTTAAAGCCAATTATGATTAATCTGAATCCCCAGCCTACCAGCATTAAACCACAACTTCCTTTCACTTCTTTTAGCTTTTTTTCTGAAGAGAGCTGAGGAGCAAGAGGGGCTTCAGTTGGAGGAACAGGCACCACCCCTCCCTACCAAGGCAGCAGCGCCCTCTTGCCCTTGGACATATCACATCACCTTCCACTTCTAAGGTGATGTCAGCTTTTATCATTGTGATGGTTCAAAATACAGAAGCTATAAAAACAAGAATCTACATTTGTACAGCCCTGTAGTCATCTAACCGTGATTAACCCATGAGTTCTTGCTGATCATGCAGTTACCCACACAGACATGGGCACTGAGTGTGGTTTAACTGGTCTTCTTTAAGGTCACACCTTTAATTAATCTGCATCAACATTCCAAATGACAGGTCTAAATTACTATCTTAAGCTTTTATAAGCCAAATGAAGATTCTCCCTGCTTTTCACTCCAGGCTGCCTTGGTTAGTGCTTGGGGTCTGGGCTGACCTCAGGGGAGTGCTCTGCAAAGGTTAATGGCACATAACAGATATGACTTCATGGTGCGCTAGTATGGGACCTACATGAACCTTGCTCAGAGGTGTTGGGCAGTAACCAGCCTACTTAGCTGACAGCACACATCAGTCCCCAAGGTCTGTTATTGTACTTTCAGGCCACTCTTTCAGCTGTGCCATGCTTGCATTTAGCATTCCATCATGAATGGCTGCTGCTGTATGTATGGAACAACAACCTACACAGCAACAGACAACAGCACCTCTTTGCTGAGGAGCAGAAGATCCAGCTCCACATTACTTTGAGATGACTTGATGACACTGAGGCACTAGGAACCAAAGCTGCTGTGCTGGCTGCTGGTTTCAGTCAAACTGCTGATTACTGCAAAGTGGGATCAGAAAGTAGTGTTGGTCTGGCTTTGCTCTGCAAAGCACACTGAGAGCCTGCTGTCTCCACCAGATCCTAGCAGGTTAGCCTTTTCCAGAGTTTTTCCAATGTTTTGGCATAAGCATGTCTAAAGAGCTGTAGGGCAACTCCATGTTATGCTGCACAAACCAGTGCAGCAAGTGGCACAGGGCACTTCAGCAAGCCTGTACACACCCCCAGCAACTCTGCTGTGCCTTTCAGGTTGTGTTTCACATCCTGGCACAGTANCGCCGCCCGGCCCCGCCCGCCCCCTCGCGGCAGGGAGGCCTCGCCGGGCCGCGGAGCCCGGAACCGCAGCCACCCGCGTCCTGCCGGGAATCTCCATTAATCAGTTTTAAACCGAACACGTCGTTTGGATCCCGCGGCCCCTATCCCGGCGCGGAGCTGGCGAGCAGCCGCGATTGCTGCCCGCATGCTCCGCTCCCGNTTTCAGTCAAACTGCTGATTACTGCAAAGTGGGATCAGAAAGTAGTGTTGGTCTGGCTTTGCTCTGCAAAGCACACTGAGAGCCTGCTGTCTCCACCAGATCCTAGCAGGTTAGCCTTTTCCAGAGTTTTTCCAATGTTTTGGCATAAGCATGTCTAAAGAGCTGTAGGGCAACTCCATGTTATGCTGCACAAACCAGTGCAGCAAGTGGCACAGGGCACTTCAGCAAGCCTGTACACACCCCCAGCAACTCTGCTGTGCCTTTCAGGTTGTGTTTCACATCCTGGCACAGTAATGAAGGCCATAAAGAACCTCATGACAACATCATGCTGTCCTTCACCAGAAGGAGGGCTTGGGCTTTGCATTTGTTATTTAAAGTTTAAGAATCCTGTCCAGGATGCCTGCAGAAGAGTAGCTAGTAACTCTTCCCTTCAGAGCCTGGAGTCGATCCCAGCATGCGTGTGGGGGGATGTCAGGTGTTCGGCAGGACAGCACAAGGCAGTCTGCAGAGAGCCTCTCCCACCCAGCAAGGAAAGGGAAGTATTCCCTCAACACTTCTCCATGGGCAGCTTTCCTCAGCAGGGAGGTGGGGGCAGCCGGTCAGGCTGCCTTATTGAAGGCCACTGTCACCTCTCCCCTGTGACTTCATCAGGGATCAGCAGTACTGCAGCAAATGCTCTACCTTTCCATTCCTTCCAGTGAGGGGAAGACTGATGGAAACATGGGTCACCTGCTTCCAGCACCCTATAATCTCCACGACAAGAGCACTGTTAACATCTGACATTTAATTCAACTTAATTCCCCTGAGTGCTGCCACTGTAGACTGAGCAGAGAAGGGAAGGGATATCTTAGTTTTGGCACATGGGCAAGATCATGTCTTTTTAGAGAACCTGAAGAAAGCTGGAATGTTTCTTTCTCTGGTAGATATGGATCTGAGTGTTGGAGAAGGCAGGGTCAAATCATGTCCACATTAGTTCCCTGCCATTTGCTTTGATCCAAACATTTTCAGGATTTTTTGTAGGGCAAAGCACTGTCTGATAACAGTAATTGCATCAATGTACTTGTGGGTTGGGGACACCTCATTAAACCTCTTCAGCTTCACTTTTTATCTTGAAAACACTTTGAAATAACCTTTTTCCTTACAATCTCTTTCTTGTACAGAGAGGGAGGTGAGCAGCAAGATAGCAATATTTATAAAAGGCAGAACTGGGAGGGAAAAGTCCTGAGAAGACCTCAGAACTATCCACTTGAATCAGGCTGCTGGGAACAGCCTGCTGAGCACTACCATCCCCAACTCTGGTGCTTTGCAATCACAGCATTGGATTGTCAAATGAAGTACCACAGCACATACCTGTACCGCTCCTCCTGCAGGGTCTGCATTATCAACGTGTAATCCCTCTGGTAGCGAACCTTAAGGTCCTCAAATGATTCTTCCAGTCTTGCCTGTGTCTCTCGAATTTCTTGAATTTCATGCAGTATTGCATCAAACCCTGAGCTCTGCATATCCAGAGTGTTTGTTTTGGAGCTAGAAGCTCCCACAGGGCCCCCTGTTGTACTGTTGGCTCCCACCGAGCCTGATGTGGCACTGGAACAATCCTCTTCACTGCCATACTTTGGGCTTGACTGAAAGTTCTGAATAACACCTAGAGCCTTGCCACCTGTCCCATCCTCCTGGCCTTCTTCTAAGGAGTCTTTCAGATTAGCAATATTGTCTGCACTCCCAAACTTGTTCCTTATGAGGGAGGCAATCTCCCGGGGTTTGGAAACCACAGCTCCTGCTGCTGAATGTGTGGCCTGGGAGAAACTGGAAAGTCCACCTTTTACACTGTCTACCACTCCCTCACTGAAGCCAGTGACTTTTGCTCCAACGTCTTTCAAACCCTGATGCATATCCCTGAAGACATCCTTTGGCTGCCGAGGGATCCCATTCTGTTCAATCTCTCGCAGCTTTCGATGGTAATGTTCCAATTTCTTCTGCAGCTGCAAGATGGTCTGGGCTGACTTTTGATTTTTCTTCTCAAACACTTGCTTAATGCGGGCACTCTGCTGCTTGTCTGCATTGTTGGCCAATTTCAGGTACTCTGCCACATTGTCGTCACGGGCTGTTTGCTCAATTTTGATCTGCTCTGTCAGCTTCAGTATCTTCTGCTGCAGGTGTGTGATGGCCACTTTTGTCCGCTGCGGATCTGGGGTCCCATCAACAGAGTCTGCATTGATGCTGCCATCGGTGCTGGAGGCCACGGCACTGGAGGTCTGCGCCAAGCTGCTGACTTCCAATCGCTCAATCTAAGCACAGAGAGAGAGAAACATGAGTGCTAATCAGCAGCTTCACCAACAGAAAAGCTTTCCTTCTTTATGCCAACCAATTTGGCAAATGGATAGAATTCTGAAAAAAATGTACCTTTTTTCAGCTGGCCAGAGGACAGTATCAACAGGAGAGCTTCACATATTTTACAGAGATCCAGCAAAAGTTTAAAAAAGCAAAACCTCTCATACTTGACTCCACTTAATCACCTCAAACAATTCAAAACTCAAGTACAAATGTGCAATAGGGCAACCCAGTTTGGCAGACCAAGCACTCCAAGATATCAGTACAAGGGCAGGGGCTCAACTAGCTAGAGAGTGAAGAGACCAAGAAGGTAATTGAGAGAAGCCACACGGTTTACTGTACAATACAGCACACCTGAATCATTCCTAGTGCTTCACCTGTCTGAACAGCAGCAACAGTGAAACCTACAACCGATCTACTACGGTCAGTGCTTTTACCGGAAAAATGGAGCCTGAGAGACACTCGAATGTACACCTTGCCGCGGCAAACCCTGCGAGCAGGTGTCTCCGAGTGGGAGGAAAATAGCGAGCTTCAAAAGACAAACCCAACGTATGGAGGGGAAAAAAAAAAAAAAAGTTACAGACTGTTTCAGCGGAATCCAACCTGCCAAGTACCCGCCGAGAACCCGCGAAGGACCGGGCAGGCAGGTGCGGTCGCACCGGTGGCTCCTGACCCAGGCATTCCTCCCTGGAGCCAACCATGCTCCGATCCCGGCCAGCCCCGGGTCGCGGCCACGGTGCNGCTCCCGCGGCTCGGCGGGGACCAGCCGGCAGCTTCCCGGGTCGTTCCACTGGAACATCTGCCAGCTGACCCACCGCTACTGCCCATCTCAGAACCATGTCCGTGTTTGTGAATATGCGCTTTACAAAACAAAAGTGCTGTTACACTTAACTGTACCCTCTCTCATGATTCATCATTCCATATTTAATGCAAAAAACCTCGCAGGCTGCAACACTGGCCGGCACCGAGGGTTAGACAGGCTTCTTCCCATAACCCTGAGGTTCTCTGTTGTCCCATCAACAGGAAAACCAGACACCTGTGAAAGCAATTGATTCATTTTCTAGAGGAGTTCAGCTACTGGAAACCATAGAATATAATTTCTCGGTCTGTTGTGACTCCTGAAATATCAACTGCTTTCTTAAGAGGGTTTAGGTGTAGAAACCCTGGAGCTCTGGATAGATCAATGGAAAATTGGTGCTAAGAATTAATATTAATCAGCGGGACCAACACTATGCATGATATCAGTACTGCACAGAGAACGTGCTGTCTCTAAGATGTAGGGACATGCATTTGGAAGTAATACACATTGGTAAAGATACCTCTTCTTGGGATTTGTAATTTCATTAAGATTTTTCTAGGGCTGTCAGTGATCCGATTTCTCCCTATGGCCTAGACAAACACAAAGACCCTGCCTGTGCAGGGCATGCCTGGCCTGGGAGCATCACCCAGCACCCATGGCACAGCTGGTCTGTGCCTCACCCACAGAGCAGCTCTGCCAACCAGCCGCCACCCCAAGAGCAGCACAGAGCTCTGTGCAGCACACCAAGACAATCACATTACTGTTGACTGCCTATGAACCAAGGGCTTCTCAATCCATTCTTAACAATCTCTACCTCCTCCAGAGCAAGGACATTTTAGCATTTAATGGCAGACAAAGAAAACCAGAAAGATTCACAGTTTTGATGCAAAACTTTCACAATTTAACTTATTTTCTTTTCATAATTGATTTTTTCCTGGGCAGTGGTAAGGGTGAGTAAGCATGGGACTGACCCGGTGTCTCAGAACCAAACAACTGCTCATCACCAGTTCTTCTGCAGCCCAGAGGTTCTGAGGTGAAATCTGCACAGATCAGTGTCATAGAACTACTGGGGCTTCAACACTAGTTTGCAGTAAAGAGTTTCTATCAGCTTAATTTACTCCAGGTTTGGTCTAATTAGTGTGTGTGTATGGATAATTATCATAAATTACACTAATAGTATACTCTTCCTCTCATGACAAAAGTTTTGTGAGAGAAAAATTTGGTAGAAACTTTCTCTTCTCCCCCTTTTAAAGTCAGTTGACTTCAGCAAATCTGCCCAGGTTATCTCCCTACACCTGTGGTAGAAAATGAACTAGAACAGCTGTAATAGAATAAACCAAGTTGGGATAATTGCTTTGTAATTACCAGCTGTGTGGATATTATTCTGAAATAACAAAAAGGGGTTCTTTCCAATTCAAAAGGAAAAGGCTGAACAAGTGCAGTTCTGGAACAGAACTGAGATAATTTAAGTACTTTGTCCTTATCGACAAGGCTTTGTAAAGGGAAGACTTGCAGAAACGGGTCCTTGGGAAATGCTGATGACATATTATTGAATTTGAGATGAAGGTCAATCTGTCCTGAAAAGATGCTGGTAAATTAAATACTATAATGATCAATGCTTTTATAAGAATAGGGGTTACAATTCAATAGTCAATCTCTCTTGCAATACAATTTTCCATTATATTTGACAGTCCAGTTAAGGGGAGCTGTGTGCCCTCCCGCCAGGAGGTACACTGACAACTGCTTTGGCATTACGCCACAAACCAGATGAAATCATGTGAGGGCCTTATGCTTTCCCTCTCTCAAGATCTTACCAAATTCTCAACTGTTAATGGTCTCAGGCTTTCACTCCTGTATAAGCTTTTCAATGTCTCTATTTTGCAGCACACAGCCCAAAAAGCACCTCCTGATTCTGCCTTTTGGTGCTGCTGCTGAAGATTAAACACAGCAGTTCCTTTAAAGGTATTCCGCCCTCCTAAAACTCCTCCAGTTTTAGCATATACCCATCATTCACCAAGAAGATGGATTGTTGCTTTTAAACACTCAGGGCAGCTGGCCTAAGCAAATAGCAGCTTCCAGAGCAAGCCTGCTGCAAGGGCGTAACTCCTGCTTCCTCCTCCCTCCCCTTGTGAAGCCTAGAGCTTCACAAGTGTGACTGAAAATTGTCGTGCTACTTAAACACATACAGGGCAAAGTGAGACAGGGGAGCTAGAGTGAGACTGCACAGCCCCAGAAAGGAGCTAACAGCATCTGAGGTGCCTGGGTTAATCACCTTCCCAGTGACTGCACACCTGACTGGCAGCTAAAACTAACCATGAAAACATTCAGAACTTGTTTTGCTTCCTGTTCCCACTGTGCTGAAGGCAGTACAGTCATACAGACAGAAAATCTATGAGACTCATAGAAAGTCATAGGTTTTAGACTTCCTGTTTGGAAACATCACTCAACAGCATCATTAGTGCATGGCAGGCGCAGGGATGGGCATAGGGACTTGGCCAACCCCTCCACACTAGGTGGACAGATTGTCTCCAGCCTCAGGCAGGCACAGGAGCAGAGGCTCAAAATCTCTGATGACAGTTACAAGGGAGTTGGTTTGTTAGTAAGATCTCTAATCAATGCCTTAGAGGAAATAAAAATCACAGGGGAGAAAACCCTGCCATTCTTTGTGCCTGACCACATCTGCAGAGTAAAAGCCCCCCCAGGCCCCATTTCATTGGATCTGCATTAAAACACCTAAGTGCACATTTGAATAAACACACACAGAATCCCCAGCAGGTACAATGAAGAGATAAACATCACAAATTACTATGAGGTACCCTTAACACATTAGATTAAGTGCCATCAACAGCCACAAGTCACCTCCCTGCATGCCACCTGCAGCACATGCCTCTTAAAACACATGGGTGGCACCAGCCCCACTGTCTCATGAGCAGTCAGTGCCCTGTTCCTCTGGATCCAAAACAGTCATTGTATATGGCACAACTTACCACAGGTCCCAAAGAAAACAAAAAGGTGTCACAAACTCCCCTGCCTCACGTACTTGGGTGATGCAATAAGCTTTTTATGACCTACACCTGATCTAGAATTAAGAGTCTGTTTTTCTAATGCTTTGCTTTTTAAAGGTTGTTTCTGAATCACAGATCAGTTGGGGTTGGAAGGGACCTCTGGAGTTCCCCTGGTCCAACCTCCTGCTCAGGCAGGGCCACCAAGAGCCACTAGTTGCCCAGGACCATGTCTAGAAAGCTTTTGAGTATCTTCCAGATACTACTTCCACATCCTGCATTTGTGGATCTGTCTGTAACAGAAAGTTGGATCTGTCTGCTGCAACATTGCCACACATCTGATACCACCAACTCTATGGGTTGCTATTTATTTCTAGTTGCATATTTCTGTGATTCCAAATCCTGCACAACAGCATATGTAAGGGAGAATATTTTTGTTCATTCATCTCTCAGGTAAATACAGACAGAAGATCTAAATACTGCTGCAATGAACCATTCCTAGAGACAACTGCTCACTCACGAATCCACCTTCCCCCAGCAAGTGCTCAGGGTGCATACATGTTCCCGCTCTACAAAACATCTGCCTTGGATTTACTGTCAAGAAAAAGGAAAAGCAAAAAACATGTCCAGTGTGATTCCTTGTGACACACTGCAGTTATCCTGAAAAACTGTATTGACCAATTGAATCTTCAGAAGCTGTAGCAGCTCTGCTTTTTAACAGGCTCCAGCTACTCAGCCACAGAAACCTATGGTCATCCTTGACAGCAACTGTTCTGAGGTGTCTCTAGCATGCTCCTAAATCCAAATCCAAATTAAACCTGGCTAAGGAAAGCACACAAACAGATGGACAGCTCAAGGAAGTCTTGCTGTGTGTTTTTCACAGCACAGCTCATTGTTTAGATTATAAAATAGGGATTTCTGAAAGTTATACAGCCTTTGCCTATGAGCAATTAACCCTCAAAATGATGGGAAGATGACCATGGTTATGGGTTAAAAAAAAACAAACAGTGAGAAAACAAAAAATGAAAAATTACTCTGAAAAATATTCAAGAAAAAAATCCAGTACAACGCCTTTGCCTGCCTCAGACAACAGCTTGAGCAGGGAACCAACACTGTGACACCAAGAGGAAATGGCTTTACACCTTACTCACAGTAGTTAAACAGTCATGAGTGATGACTGCTGCAACAGGAATGCGCTAATGGTACATCTGCCAACACAGAGCCCCACAGGCCTGCTTTGGAGAGAGGAGAGGTCCCTGCATAGACAGAAGGGCTGTGGGCAACCACAAAGGGGAAACATTTCACACATGCTGCATGCAATTGGGCATTCCCTTTCTTTAGGGGCGTCCAAGCCAAGCAGCTCCCTGCCTAACCCTGTATTGGCACAGCCTGGGGACAGACAGGAGAGCAGCTCCCTCTAGAGCCAAGCTGCGAGTTCACTGGGAACCAAGTGGTAAGGTGCTTGGGGATGTTCTTACTACTTTCCCAAATGTGGTTCACTATCATGTGGTTCACCAGCAGGCCCAAGACAGCAGAAATACCACTGGAGAAAAAGGTGACCTGGGACTTCTTCACTTGGCACTGGTACCAAAAGCAGCATCCCTCAAGCAATGGCCCGAGGCACACGAACAAACCCTTGGCTTGGGATTTGGTAAAGCCAGCTGCAGGGTGACTTGCCCATGGCCTTGTACCTAATTCACTATGAAATGGAGATGTGACTTCATGTGCCACATCAAGTGCCAAAAATAGTTTAGCTGTAAAGCAGCCAGCTGTCTTTTCCTCAGAGCTGTCAGCAGCAGAAATTCTTCCCAAAGCAGACTAGTATTCAGCTGCAGCCCTCGCTGGTGTTGGGAGCAATGATGAAAGATGCTGCTGCCACACAGCATCATACTTGCTGTACCAGAGGCAGTTTCTGTCACAATCGACACTACATGTTCTACAGGGGAGCTCCAGCGAAGCGTCGACAGTGAAGGCAATTGCTGGTCACAGATGCTTCCCCCACAGCACCTTGCTGTCAGCGCAGGGGAGTTCAGCAGGCTCCACGTTCCCCCTGCTTGACTCCCCCTGCCCAGGGTCCCCTGCCTCTCGGGAAGCAAATATTTCACTTACTAACTAGTTAAAGAGGTAGCTGAAGCTGCAAAGCTGGCCTCCACCTTTCCCAGCTGTGGTTCAGGCACTTGCATCCCTGACGCCCATCAGCTCAGTGTGGTGGGCTGAGGCAAGGAACACTGCACAAGCTGTTCCTTCAAGCAGGACTGGAACATGTGGGACCAGGCACCAGCTTGCCCTACAAGTACTTATTGACATCCCAGAGACAGAAGGGATTGACACAATGCAGTGTAAAGTCTCCCTTAGGAGGTTGCCTACAGCCCCTTTAATTCCTTTTAAACAGCATTGCTGCCAAAGACATCACCTTCTTGACCTCAAATTTCTGAAATCTTGAGAAAAAGATATTTTTGAGCACAAAAAAGTAAGGCTTGATGGCCCAATTCAGTAATGGTTTCCTAAAGCTAGACTAGTCAAGCAAAAAATCATCGGTGTTGACTGAATAAACAAGGCAACATTGAGGGTGAGGGAAGTCCATGGGAACGGATGCAACAATCTGGTCAGAAAAATAGGAAAGAACTGAATTATATACAAGAGCTTGTAGGAGGTGATAAGGGATGACACAGCAAAAGATACAGCCAAAATAACAACCATGGATGTTTATTTTAGCAGCTCCTGATTTCTAGTAGGGAGTGCCAATCAGGCTAGAAGTTACAAAAATAAGGATAGGAAATGAGGTAAAGCTGAGCAAAAGTTAAGTATAGGAACCAGCAGAAGAGGGTGGATTAAGAAACAAGTTTATACAAGCTTCTATAAGAAAGTGACTATGTAAAATGATGTGTGGTTTTTTGTTTGGTTCTGATTTTTTTTTTTTTTTACCTCATCCTATTTTCTCCAGTGTTTGAGTCACATCTTATTACCTGAGAGACAAAATTTTTGTTAATATTTCCCGGAGAGTAAAGCAGTTTTGGTTTTGGTTTTTATGCTTCAAGCTGCTATCTGATGATCAGAGATTATTATTGCATGCTATATATTAATTTGTAAAGAACACAGTTTAATTTTATGGTTGCAAGTTAACTTTGACTTGCAAAGCATTGGAGCAAACTGGGTCTGAAGTCTGGAAGGACAAATGCCTCTGTGTGATCTTCTGCACAGAACAGGCCTGTGCAAGAGCAAAGATTCTCCCTTTTTCAGGGGATGTGTCTCTGCTGAGGTTTAACATGTACATCCCCTCCAAGTGTTTAATCTGAAGGGCTCCAGTAACTAAAAATCAGGTACAACACATAGTGTGACCATAAGCAAAACTCCTTCCTGAAGTTTATCCAATCAACAGTTCATACAATATTAAGTAATTCAAAGCAATAAGATTCATGCTTCCTGTGAATATACTGCTTTGCCATTGCCACAGAGCATTTCTTGACATAGTTCCTTATTTAAAGCCTTTGTAGTACAACATACACATAGTACCAGATAAGATCACACTTGTCACAAATATGCAGTACAGCTGCTTCAGACTCCTGCTTCGTTCAAAAGCAGCTTGTTTACTCCAAGTGCTGCAGGTGCTCCTGCATTAGCACCAACTAAATCTAAGATCGCTCCAAGTGGCAAACACAGGGCGTAAAGGACAAGACACCGTGAGCAAGGGCAGTCCCTTCAGCCCATGAACATGCCCTCCTCAGGGCAGCTGACGTGTGGCATGGATGCCTTTGGAAACCTGGAAGAGAACGGCAAGCAATGAGACATCAGAGAGGAAGATGCATTCAAGGGATGACGAGCACCTGTCAGGGTCAGGCAACAGGGCACTTGTCCAGAAATCCACATGGAACACTGAATTAGGTAAATACTGAAATCACTAGGCTGTTTTCAGTATTCCTGCAAAAGCTAAGAATCCTCTTTGAGAACTCCATTTAGAGATAGCCCTCAGTGCAGCATCTCCTCAACACACGGTAGAAAACCGTTCAGGCTACCCTGACCTGGCCTAGAGAGCAAAGAACATGGTATCCTGTGCTTACTATTCCCCTCTTCAGCTCTCAAGAGGTGATGCAGTAGCCTGCAGTTAGGTGTGACAAGATGCAAAGCATGCAGATCTATCAACCTGGGATGTGGAACATCTGTAACCCCCTGGGCTCTCCTGCTGCCCTGTACCACCACAGTCTGTACCTCTGCAGCGCAGTAACAGGCATTTTTCCTGAGAGCCACCCGTGTGTCACTTCTATTATGAAGACTAATGAATGTAGTGATACAAAGTACACATATAGAAGGTATTATTTTCCTTTGGGAAAATCTGAGTTAATGAAATAAATGCATTAGACACATGTGTTTCAAACACAACAGGAATACTATTCAACCTTTCAACCATGTCTTCTGCAGACTGTAACAGACCCCAAGTAAACCATCAGCTATGGCAAAAAACCAGTTTGGATCCCAGATTTCTTTTTTCCCCAAACACTGGACCACAGAGCATAGGAGAGCTAACTGCAACAATTCAAAGAGAAATAGCTTCTATTTTGCGTTGCAGATCAGAGCATCAAAGACCTTACTGTCTCCCTTTGGTATTTAATAAATGGGGGAGGAGGGGAAGATACAGCTTACTGTTAACGCAGACTGAAAAAGGGCAATGCTGAGCTACACAGCTCAATGAAACAGAAGAAAAATACTTAATCATTTCTGAAGGTCACTGGGTCTATGGGAGGCAGCACACTTACTCTTTTTTTACCTGGAGAAGAATATGGTTCTGCAGTTTGTTTACTACTTCGTGAAAATACATTTTGCACGGCTAAAAACAGCAAAACAAAAGGTCACATTAAAAAAGCTACCAATGCAAATACTTCTCTCTGACACTGGGCTGCATCTGCATCTGCTGCATCTGCATCTCTCATCTCTTTCATCACTTACTGTATCATAGAAACCAAGCCCCAAACCAACAAAACCAGAAAATCCCAAAAACCAGCACCACATTTGATCTTGTTTATGGATTGCAACACTCACTCAGACAGGAGCCTTTTTGCACTTCTCAGCTTCAAAAGCAAAGAAAAGCTATATTAAAAAAAACAACCACTGAAATTCAACAGCACTGCCCAGAGGAAAAATGGAGTGCTTCCAAGGCTGATGCACAAAATGAGGTCAAGTTCTACTGGAGACTTAAATAAAACAGCCAAACATGACAGCTACAACTGTTCCCCTACAACCTCCTCACCTTTGTGGGCTCGCAGAAGTCCCTTTCACAGCACACGCAGGTACAGCAGCACCACATAAACATCACGGTGCAGCCATGGGCAGCCCTGGTGCTGGGCACTGCCCGGGCAGTGCCGTGGCCATCGGCCGGACCGAGCGCCGGCTGTGCCGCCCGAGCGCCGCTGCCGGACGAGCATGGCTGAGTGCCGGGCCAGGCTGAGCCCCGCTCCTCCGTGGGGAGCTCTGCTCCAGGCTGGGAGCAGGACCAGGACACGGGATTTAAAGCTACAGGGCTTCCCAGGCGCTGTGCAACGCCTGACACTATTTTTAAAACTATACTTTGAGCCAGAAAAATAGTTCAGGATAACAGACAACAAAATCAAGAGCAGATGAATAGAGCCTAAGTGACACAGTTGTTCCTCAGCAACACAACATAACAGACCTGGGAGCAAAGGCCAAGCAGAATTGACACTGGAGATTCAAAAATGCACAGCAGGACATAAAGCCGCCTATAAACTATAAGCACTAATTATAGCAGTGATGAAACGCTATTTAATATTCACTAAACAAAATTTTCCGAATATTAGCGTGATCTCCTGTAAGGCTGAAGCTCTAATTTTGTCACAGAAGGACTCCAGTATACAACAGAGCCAGCACAGCACTGTTACCACAGCTGACTCTGGGGCATGAAGAAACCTCAGCACCTCTTGTCCCCTACCCTCAACTTCTTTGTCAAAGCAAATGTGTTTTACTATCACATTTCAAAGAGGTAAAGCAAAGGCTCATCACCCTGTTCGACAGCTCTGACTCACAGCACATTATGCCACCCAGCCCCACTCCTTCAGACACATGTGTAAAAAACCACCCTCACCCCCATGGCTACTTCTCCCCTTGCTCTTCTTTGTCTCAGTGATATTCTGTTTGTAGCAAATATTATCACTCATGCAGGACAGAGACAAGATGATCCAAAGACAAGCCATACATAATCGAAGTTTGGGATCTTCAGGACCGTTATATTTAGAGTATGCAAGGTGCTCCCAAGGCTGAAATACCAGGAACTGCCCAACCTGACAGGAATGGCCTTTTAGGAGTTCCCCACTGCATGAATCCTGCAGCGTGTCTGCCACCAGTATCAACACAAGGACTGAACTTTACCATTTTAATCTATGTCAGTTGCTTTGAGGCAATGACTCTGAGGCTCTGACAGACATCACAGTGCTAGGGTTTGGTAGGTTTGTGTTTTTTCCAAATAATTTTTTTCAGTTGCAGTAATGCACAGGTAATGTGAAGAAATTCTGCACTGAAATGTTAATTCCTAAAATATAAATTTCAGGAATGTAACAGAGGAGAAGCTCCTGACTGACTCAGATCACAAGTAATGTGGAAGAAAATATTCTTATGTGCAAAATTCAGTTTTCATTAGGAAAAAAGAGAAGAGGAATTAAAACCCAAAAACATATTCTGTAACAACCAAAATTAGAGGAAGAATAGCTGAAAATGCATTGTCTCAAATTATATTGGTATGTCAGGTGGCATTTCTGAAAAAGCATTATGACAAAATGGCGAGGGCATTGTACAGGCCATTTAGAACAAACAGGAACTGAGAATGAAAACACTCCACAGGGCAGGAGAGGTAACATCTGATTCACGAAGGAGACAAGCCATGTTGGGGTGGAGATGTTAAATTATACAGCCTTAAAAGTATTTCTGTGGTCATTTCTGTGATGTCAGAGAACAGGACATGAAGGACAATGGATGATGAGGGAAAAGGCAAGAGGAAGGTGGATCTCAGAAGAGTCTGTGGTGCAACTCTGCAACTGGGTCACCTGCAGTCCCCATCCCCCCATTGCTGACAGGTGCCTGGTGTACCTGGACCCTGCAGTGGGGAACTGAGCAGGTACCAGCACCGCTGCCAGCAATGCCGCTCCCACCCTGCTCTGTGGTGCCGGCTGCCTCAGAGCTGCACCTGTCAGCGGGTCTGCACCCTGGGAAAAGCCCAGGAAGCAGCACTGCAGTAACCAAGACCAAGATGTGCAAAGAACGCAAATGAAAATGAAACTACCGCAACTGACCGTAATATCACAGATTGCAAACTGCAACATACTGACGTGAAAGTGACTGCAAACCCCAGAAACTACAGGAAATCTAATTCAACTGACATTTGCATTACTATTTCTCTGTGGCTATTTTCAGGGTTAAATGGTAAAAGGATCTCTAAAAATTTAGCAACTTATGGGAGTATTAGATATTGATATTCTCTGACTATTGAGTGCACTAACAAACACATTCAAGCTGTAAAAAAGGCTCTTAAACAGAAACATTGGTATTAGTCACTGACCTGCACCAAACGAGGATCCCAGCCCACATCTGCCCCATCTCTGTGATCACCCACTTGTCCAGGGCATGTAGCAGGGTCTCATCACAAATGTCCTGACCGCACCGCACAACACTGCGGAGAGCGCCTGACTCCATTCGCTGTGCCGCAGAGCGACAGCGAGCAAGAACCAGGCTAAGAGGCATCCATTCTGTTGCAAGAGCCTAGTGAGAAATCTCTACTAAAAAGCCACTGTCCAGGCTAAATGCAGAAACAGAATAATTTCTATTCTTGAACAAGTTCAGAGCACACCCTGGATTTGGAATCACAATCTAACACAACAGCAAGGAATTTAGAGAAGAAAGAAGTCTCTTTTTCAAGGAGCTGTTTCAAATTCATACAGCAGATTTCCCTCTCAGAAAGCAGTATTTATACTGAGAAACCTCCAGGTGCCCAAGACATTTCTTCTGTTAACAACAGCAGATCTGACTTAATAGGGGTGAGATGGAAGGACGGTGAAATTGCTCGTGCACAAAGAATGCCATTAGACTTATTTAGGAAGCAGCTGATGTTGGATACAACCCAGTCTGATTGACATGGATTTTACTACTATTCACATAAATCATTTCACCACATAAAGCAATAAACACATCCATGAAAATATGCTAATTAGTCTACTAAATATAATCAGAGAGCCTTCAAAAGTTTTATTGCTACAGAGCAATAAAACCAAACCCAACCTACCAGGCTGAATTTCACCACCAATAAGAGGACTCTGTCTCAGTCATCCAAAAGGAACGTACGCTTTCCTCGGTGAGTTCATATGGCAACAGAGCTGGTGTCCCATGCTGTAAAAAGGAGACATCTATACCCACAAAGAAATAAAGACATCATACAAAGAGCATTAACAGGCACCCTTCCATGCAAACAAAACTCAAACAGCTCTGGCATGTTGCAATCCTGCAGCAAGTCTGTGCTGGTCTCACTGCTGCAGGAACTCCTGCAGCATTACCACCCTCACCTCCCTTCTGTGACAGCCTGATCCAGCAGGAGACAGTGGCCATTGCAGCTGGAGCCAGATGATGGCATCAAGCCTCAGCTACATGGGGAAGACAGACATTCCAAGTGCCTCAGCCAAGAACTAAGTCTCCTAACTTGGGCCAGCACTGAGAAGGGCAGAGAAGGGATGGGGCACTAAGCACCCTTCCCTGCTACAAGTGTTCTCAGCCAGGGGCAGCTTGTAGATTGCTTACATTAGAGAGTATTTGTTTTCTGAAGTTACACAGTAAAACTGGAAAGATGACTAATTGTAGGGGTGGGAGCAAATGAGCTTTGATGAAGGTTAACTTATGGAGATCAGATGCTCATATGACCTGTGTAACAAGATGAGAACTCTTTGCAGGACCCCTTAAAACCAAAAGGTTTTGGAAAAAAATACAGCAGGAGCTAAATCCATTTACGAGGAAAAATATGAATGCTGCCAAATACTAAGTAATGCAAAACATTAAGTGCGAGAGTGAGAAACTAGCAGAAAATTCAAGTTTCAAGTTGTCTTTATTGACTAGAATGTTGTAGAGCCAGTGAAGACTTAATATCCCCCTGGCACTCCTGGATCAATAACCTCAGTGATATGAGGCCTCTTGCATAAGGCTTCCTGCTTAATTCTGTGGTGATTAGTAAGTTCCTGCACAGTTGCAAGACCCCAATCACAGATCCCTGGTCTTGATCCATACTAATCCCCAAACTGAAACCCACCAGAGTGTTCCCATGCTTACTGCCCAGGACAGGGGCTGAAGCCACCTGAACATTCTGCTGGCATATGCAAATTATTAACCTGTGTGTGATTATAAATGCTGCAATAGCCTAATCGTATGAGGTACCATTTGGGCCAGAAGCACTTTAAGCTAATACATTATTTAACATTTATCTTCTAATTTAAGATCCTAGACTTGAAAGTCACTGCACAGACCTGGAGTTCCCCTCCTCTGTACACACCCATTGGAATAAAGACAGTTTTGACTATATTTGTCTTTTGCAGATTTCCTCAGAGGATACTCTGCACACGACTTGCTTTCTTTTTACTAGTCACAGATCCTTGCCCCAGTTTTAATAGTTTTTTTCTTCTTTAATTGAATAAAAATAGCCTTCCCTTTTTCCACAAATGTTTCCAGAAGTACTCCAAATATTTCCATTAGCACATGGTGGGGGGGGGAAATTTGAGAAAGATTAATTCATAAATCCCGCAACCCATAACACTGACGTGAAGTGCAGCCATACTGATGGGACTTTTCATAACCAGTTCAGCACAAAACCACCACCGTGAATCTGAAGGAAAGACCATGGCAGGCTGAGACCATGCAGCTCAGGACTGGGGTACCAACAAGGGCAGCCCACAGCCAGAGCAGCTATCACTCAGCAGACGTCCCCAGGGACCATGTTGGAGAGGGAATGGTTGCATGGATGGGCAGGTCACCCTCCAGGAGGTAGCAACACCAAGGACATTTTCCAACAGCATTCTTGTGATCACTGCTGCATCAAGTTGACTCGTCCACAGTAATAATGAAGGAAATCCAGCTGCTGCCTGCCAGATTGCTACTAGACCAGATCTGCATACATGGTTAAATGATGTCTAGTTAGAAATGGATTTATCAGTATTTACAACTTAGTCTCTCTCTAGGGGAGACTAAACAGTTTGTCTATTCTGGCTACTCATGTGATGATCCAAAGCCTCACTTTAATCTTTTAATACTGGTTAAGCTCTACTTTCAAACATAGAATGGAGCTTTAAAGAATTACATCCAAAGGACATGCAAAACTTCACTAAATTCTGGCCCTGTCTTCTTTCCTTTCCATTTCTCCAGGTACAGGAAAAACTGTCCAAGATAACTGCCTACACCTCAGTCTGGCACTAGCAGATGAGGGCTCACCAATGGCTGCTGCTTCATGATCACTGGGATCTGCTTCCAGCCACAAGGGAAAGCAAGGCCAAAACAAAGTTAAATTTCAGCAGACCTGAGACCTGCAGCATGGGCTTTAAACCCATGTTTGTTTTGTCCATAAACCATAGTCTTGTTTTTTTAAATAAGCAATGAATTGGTTAATCTGTTAGGAATCTGCATATAGAACATGATCTTCCTCTTTCATGATATATAAAATTAAAAATAAAGACACTTAGCACACTATCCAACATGGCTCCGGTACAGCAGAAACCACAATCAGGGCAAAATGCCCAGTCTGCATAAAGGATTAAGTTTATCAATAAAGCAACCTAAAAACTGCAGAGTGATGAAATGGAACATTTCCAAGAAGACTTGGTTTGTCATTTCTCCATATTGCTGGCATGAACATCACCACAGTGTTTAATATCTAAGTCTAGCTGACACACAATACACACACTCTCCAAAAAACACATTTCTTTTAGTCTTAATGCTCTGTTTTCTCCAATGACAACTTGGGAAGGTACATAGCTGTGGTTGAAATTGCTTTAATTTTCTTCAAACAGAATTTAACTTGCCAGTTTTTAGTTTTGCTGCACATCTGTAAATCAAATTGATTACTTTTGGTTATCATGTAAAGCTTTTTGAGCTACCAAACTTCATCTTCTCACATTTTCCTTTTATTAAAGTATTAGAAAAAAAAACAAATCACAAAATACCAACTACAGTTCAAACCCACTAAAAGCATCTTCTCACTCTTCAGCAACTGTCTTGGCAGTTGAGTTTTGCCATTCAGTGACTGAACTTCATTAAGTGTCAACACAAGCCCACACTGACATGCGTAGCGGGCTGTGCACCAATCACCGTACCTGCAAATGTGAGTTGTCCTGGCCACCACATGTGCAAGGCAGGACTGAAGGTTTTGTTTCCACCTTGCAATAAGCCCAAAGTGTGCAGCAAGCACAGGACATGATGGGTTACTGCAGTTTAGCTGACACAGGCTTGTTTGTTAATTCAATATCTACCTGAGGCCTTACACTCACTAAGATGGCTTGGAAACACTGAACAGCTCTCCTCTCAGCATAAAAGTGAAACCTTCTTCCCTTTAACTCATATTTCCTTCAACTGCTGGAATATGATGAGCAGAAAATCTGATCCTTTCTGGCTTTGTTGGAGAGGTATTGAAGTCCCAGATACCTGTAGCTAAGATGACAACATAAAAAAGCTGAATTTTTAAAACCAAAGTATTAGTCATTGAAGTAGAGTACATACCATAAACCACCTGAAACCAGATTGACTGAAAATGTTTTTTCCTTTTAAACAGATCGGTCAACACATATCCAGGCATCTTAGCCTTACACTGATAATGTCCCCTATAAAGATATAAGAACTCTTCCTTGAAAGCAGCAAAAAATCCAAGAACATCATGGTTTACCTTCTACTCCCAGCTCACCTTTGAATTCTGCCAGTGGCTCTACACACTGGGCTGGCTGCTTTGCAGAGCTCCACAAAAGGCTCCCAAATAAAAAGAAAATAGTTTGAATGCTTTTAGTATTTTCACATTTCATTGTCCCAACAATGCAGCTCTGTCCTCTGGGAAGGAGCGTGCTCAGGCTGAACACAGAGTGTTATTTTCACATCCCATCCCCACGGAGCAGCCCGGACACATGGCACTGCCCCGGCTCTGCAGGGACACCTGCAGCCCACCCTGCTGCAGCCCAGGACAGGGCCCATCCCATCACGGCCAGACCCAGCAGAGCCTGCACCCGGCAGGGCCAACGCACAGGCGACAGGACGGGGAAATCACGGAGCTCAAACCAGCGCTGATGACAGCAGCAATCCCAGCAGGGACTGGATTTCCTCTGCACCGAGGGGAGAGAGCTCCTGGGGCATTCACCACTGTTTTCTTCATTAAACACCTGATTTTAGTTGACCAAGATATTTCCATTGAAATATGCAGGTAGACTTTCAAAGACCAGCATGTTTCTCTCCTGAAAAACAGAGAGTTTCCTAGAATTGTCTTACTGTCCTGATAAAATGCAGCCTTTATATATTAAAGAGGTCTTAAACACTACTAAAACTTATCTCAACCATCCTTCTGTTGTTCATATTCCCTGTTGTTCACTGAATCTGTACATGGCACTTTCTGACAAATTCCCCACATTCTGTGCTGTTTGGGACAAATTCCAGAAGACGTTGCAGAGGATTCCCATGAGGAAGCCAGACCTCAAAGCTCCCTGGAAGAAATCACCATAACTGGAGAAGCATTAACCATACTCCTGAAACGGAGTTCTGGTATTACAAACCTTTTCTAATCACTAAACCATTCAAACCACAGATTATTTGCATTTATGGGGAGTCTCCCAATGAGCAATTTTTACTGCCACATCCAGAACAGATCAAGCATTTAAAACAAAACCAGCATCTCAGTGGCGCAAGTGGGTTTCCTTATTTTAATGTTGAGCACAAGCTGGGCCACAAACATTGCTTGCTGTGGGGCAGAAAAACAGCAGCAGAAAAAACCTAAATCACTCAGATGAGAGGATGGACAGGAGACACTTGATTTCATCCCCTCGGTGTTACAACACACAGCACCTTGCTGACTGATTTTTTTTTAAAGCAAACTCCAGCAGCAACAGCAAACAAACATGCAGAGCCTGGATGTTCAGAGGTGACTCAGGGCTCTGCCCAGCAAACCAGCCACATTCACAACCCCAGTACAGCTGACATCCAAGAAAAGAGAAAGCCCCAGGACATACGGTTCCAGAGGCAGGCAGCGAGTTCTCCATGCTAAGTGTGCGGCGAGAGCAGCACGCAGTGTGAACCCCAGCACCCCTCCACTGGCCAAACACACTGTACCACAGCACTATGCTGGCAGAGCCCAGACTTAGCCCTGCCGGGCTGAGCTCTGCCTGCACAAAGCAGGACCTTGTAACACGACGCTGTAGTGTCCTGGGTGTCTTGGCAGGAGCCCCAAACGCGTGTTTGAAAAAGCAACTGCAACCCTGAACAAGCGAGGCATGAACGCACTGCAAGCAGAGCCACCGAGGCTGCTAAAAATATTTCATCCCTGCCCCTGTCAGGAACACATCTCAAGTGAGAGTCCAGTTTTCTGAAGAATAATAAAACCAAAAAGCAAAGTATGTCTGCTGGCAACCATCTTGGAAGTTTCTTTAAAAAAACAAGCAAAATTCCAACATACTCTTGAACAGGAAAACAACTCATGCTTTATTTCAAGGGGAATACTGCTAAGTTGAAGGACATGCTTTACACCTCTTCTAGAGCTCTGGGCCAAGGTGCAACCTCAAGATCTCTTCCCCTGCAACCTGCCAGAGGAGATTGTTGAGGCTCCTGTTACAGGTTAAGGAGTCAACTGCAGACAAATCCAACCTGTACCCTGCTGAAGGGGGCACAGACACCTTGTGCATTGTGCAGTCCCATTTGAGATAGATGAACACCTGTCACCTGGCTGGTATCCTGCAGTAGGTGCCCTGTACCAGTCAGGAACCAGAGAAAAACAGGAGTTGTCAGACTGGAAAGAGCTAAAAAACACACTGCATCTGCTCCATCCCTCCAGCAGGACAGACATGAGGCTCTCCCGGGGAGCAGGAGGAAACCACATGCAGAGCCACAAAGCATAAGGTGCTAAAAAGATCACCAGCAAGATCCAGGAAAAACACTGTAAGATAGGCTTATATTTCATGCCTCTAGTAAGCACAGCAAACAGACCCTGTATGTTTTGAGAACTGTTGGGTGATGGCCTCGACAATGTATTCTTCTGGGGAAGAAGAAGTGAGAGAATGTCCTCTCACAGGGTACTGCCTTGCACGTAGATAACTGTGTTCCCCATCTATTCATAACAGATCTAGTCTCAAAAAGAAAGTAAAAGACAGGTGAATTTATTCACTGAGCATGTTTTCACACAGATTCTGTTAATTACTAGTCAGCCTGGCTGGCTCTACCATGGTCATTCAAGAAATGCAGAGGTGAAAACCAAGTCTAAGGGACACTCCGCTGCATTTCCCTCACAGTTCCTAGGTCACAAACACGGATAAGCTACACAAGTATACTTTCTGGATCTGTAATAACCATCTGCTTAGTAGCAATCTACTCTGATTATGATGGCGCTGTTTCAGGGGCAGTCTGCTCTGTCACGTGCTGTCCCAAGGGTGGCCCACCAGAAGGCACCCCCCAATACCAATCTACCAACTACTCCCACTGCCGAGTCCTACATCTACCCAAGTAGCCCTGCTAAACAGCAACATCTGCAAAGGCCTTCTTTAAAGACAGGACAATAAAAAGATGCAAGAACTGCAGAAATACTTCAAAAAACTGGTAACGACAAGAGATGGTTTTAAAAAGGGCAAATCTTGTACTCCTCCTTGTGCCCTCCCCCAAAGCCAAAACACGAACTTGGTTTTGTGACTTAACTGCTACCTCACTTGGGCTTACAGTTTGGGAAAACAAATGCACTTCCAGTTTAGGTAGTGAGCATACCTTTTGTTCTGACAGCAGCCCCTATCAGCTGATCAGTAACTATTACCAGTTTTTAAAGGGAATCTTCTCCTATCTTCTTGCTCAACAAGAGCACAGGTAGTTCCAGGACTCACATGCTCTAAATCCATACTTGGAGTGTGAACTTTTGCAGAAGTCACCATAGTGGACAGCTTGCTGATAACTCTACAATGCATCAGAATTATCATATTATTTCTTCCCTTCACACTGTTTTAAGCTTTTATTCTGCTGAATATTTGGAAGACAAGTCCTTTCTTGTGACCACCATTTTTTTTTTCTTCACTAAAATTTAAAATTTTCACCTGTCTCAGTCTACGTTAACTCAAAGCATGTTCTAAAAAAATTGGTAAAAACTATTTCAGGAGGCTCTGGTCGAACTCAGGTTGGTACATTTCTAAGGTTTACAGTAATAATGCATCGATCCCAAGACATATTCATTCATTCTTAGTCTCAACTCACCACACAGGCCCTGCCTAATATTTGGTCTTGATGACCACTCAGATGGACAGTAAGGTCCCACCTGGGTCACAACGAGGCCACACAGATTGGGTCACCGCCCCAAATCACCACTAAACAGCATTCACAGCTGCAGAGTCCTGCCAGACCACCACCAGCCTGGCTGGGACACCAGCTACCAACCAACTGCCCACAGACAGCACGCTACCAAAACCCCACCTGCACCAACAACAGCTTCCTGTGCACATAAATGCTCTCTGCACAGGCTGCTCCAAAAGACTTTGTAGCTGCCTGGCAGTGCCATGGATATAACCCAAACTAACTAACACACAAGAGTGGGGCAAGAGTCAAATTTGTTGCTATGGCAATTAGCTTCCAGTCCTTCTAATCAATACCTTAGAAACAAACGGCAAAGGCAGGGTCTTCCTCGGCCCATGGCTGCTCCTTCCCCCCAAAGCAGCACTTTTCCAGCTGTCCCAGCTCTGTATCACTGTCCTGCTTACAGCTGCTGCCAGAGCCATTCCCTGAGCTTTCAGTAACATCACCCAAGGTAAGTGAACAGTTCCAGCAGAGCATGTTTCACTTACCCAGCTCACTGGAACTAGTGTTTGGCAGCTACAGTACAGCAGGAGTTACATAGCACATCCCACCAAAAGCACCATCTCTTTTCCAGCTGTGCAATCCTTGGCATTGATCTCACAGAGGGAATCACACACAAACACAGCAGGAACGTACTGACAGGCAGTGCTCGCTGTCCTGCCTTCTCTGTCCTGACTGCCCCACAACTCTCCCCATCCTAAAACCTGGTCTCAAAGTAGGCAACGAAATTTTTCCAAAAGTACCTAGTTGTTTTCTGCTTCCTGATTGGAGTATTCCCACACATTTTTAATGACAACTGTCACTCGTTAGCTGAAAAGAGCTGTTGTAAGACAACAAAGAGTACCCACAGAGGACAACACAGAAGATAGTCCAGAGCAGTGCATGAAAATACCCCCTCATAAGCAACTCAGCCGAATAATTGCTGAAAAGTGTCTCAAGTTGTTAAAAATAGAACCAATTTCTGCACTGGCAGATGGAGTTTCAGTCAAAATATCCACTGAGCCACTTGAGTAATTAAGTGTTCCTTCTCCATGGCATAACAAAGTAGCTAAAGCAATTTACTGCCCTTTCTGAAAAATGGGATAGAAATACCGTTTGATAATTTTTCAGTGAAGAAATGAACAACAGTAAGGTTTACAGCACTGAGCAGCAAGCCTCAAGCTGAAATGCTGCCAAGTCATCAACACCATTCTCTTCATACAGAGAATTTAATCTCTCAGGTAATTACCTCCTGGAACAGAAACATCATTTAATCTAGAAATTGGGTTTACTTAGGGGAAAGCAGCTAGAACTCTAGACTGGGAATCCTCAGTGACAGAAAGACAGGGTTAGACAGAGGGACAGAGGTTAGCTGATACACAGTGAGGTTTTTAAAAAAGTGTATGTACAGTTTTTCAACAACTATATATAAAATTCAGTCTTCATGATAATACAAACCCTGTATTATTGCTCAAACTGCTTATACTTCACAGGGTCAAGTTTTTCTTTTCAACTGTTCTTAGCATTTCATACAATCACAGAATGGTTTGGGTTAAATTGCATCTTAAAGACCATCTAGTCCCAACCCCCTGACAGGGGCAGCTTTTCTGGGCAACATGTGCCAGGTCCTCACCACCCTCACAGTAAAGAATTTCTTCCCCATCTCCCACCTAGCCCTGTTCTCTGTCAGTGTGTAGCCATTCCCCCTTGTCCTGTCACTTCACTCCCTTGTCCAAAGCCCCTCTCCAGCTCTCCTGGAGCCTCTTTAGCCTCTGGAAGGCTGCCCTTCAACACATCTTAAGAACCTTAAACACTTTTTCTCTCTAAACTTGGAAGTTAATTAATGTTAAATTTCCCTTTACTTTGTTAAAACTATTAATTCTGTAAGTTAAAAAAAATACAAGGTTATACTCCAGATGGAATGAACTAACAAAAACATTATGTAACAAACACTGTAAATGGAAACCTGGCCATGCTGGGCCAGGACATGAGCAAGTAAGAGGAGGATCACTGAGCCATGTTCAAGCATATTAAAAATTTTCCATTAGATGAACTGTGACAAGAATTCAGGCACAATTTCTAGAAACTACAGAACAGCCTGAGCAGTCAGGCTGAGTGCACTGCAGCACATGTGTGCTGGCTAACACTATAAAGCCCTGGCACTGCTAAGCTGCACAAACTCCACCAAGTGCTCATTCCATGCCACATCAGTCAGAAGCTTCTCAGGTTCTGCACAGAGCAGCAGACAAGCAGCTCAACTGGTACTCAGGTCTCTCTTCTCCCCAGCTTCCCCAGGCTCACTAACCAGCCTCACCAGCAGGAGAGGCACATCATCTTCCCAGATCCAAGCAGCCAGGGCCCACGGGAATGAGCCTGGTAGCAGCAGAGAAAGCCAAGCTCCTTGGCCTCTGCTGGAGCATGCAGTCCCATCCAGCTGTCAGCATGAACCTGACCACGGCCCCATGAGCACTTCTGCAGCATGGGCAGGTAATGGGCACCCTAAAAACCCACACAGACATAGGGCAACAGCAGCAAAGCACCACACACAGATGCACAGTACCTAGTGCAGGCACTTCCTTAGTTAAAAGCAGAATAGCATGAAAATTTATCCCTTCCATTACCCTGCTTCCACCAATATATACACTTAACCTGGATCTTGAAAGGATACAATTTCAATATTTATCGGTTAAACAATAAACATTTGCCTGACTAAATTCCAGCAGCTCTCCAGTGACACCTGCAGCAAGGTCCACTCTCTGCGTTTCTGAGCAGTAGCAGCAAGTTCCATATGTCCCAAATTTTATCAATATTAGGATAACATGAAACCTAGCACAGTCCTGACTTCCAAATATCTAACAAAATAATTAAGTCTAAGCTCATGTAAAAGGATCCTCTTCGAATCTTCACAGTTCTTCTGCCTCCATCAATACAGAAGGATGATAAACCCACTGACTCAGGCTGTCAGAGAACTGCTAAAGTTGACCTACCGTCTCTCCCAGTTATCCACAGTTCTTCCCACATAATGAATGAAGGCATTCTCATGGTATTTCACATAAGAAAACTTTCGAAGACTATGTAGAAATTAAATAGTTAGTGAAGAACAAGAAAAGATCAACATATCTCAATTGTTTTGAGAACATTTGCAACCGAAGAACAAGTGCCCCTCCAAACAAGACTCTACATGGGAAGGATTTCCCTTTAAAGCAGATGTTTATCATTTGTTCAGTGTGCAAAACAGCTGAACAATAGCTGATGAGCTCTGAAACCAAAAAACCTGCAGCAATCAGCTTTCTGGTATCGCTAGCCAGCCACACCACAGGCATTTGCTTGGAGAAACCTGTAGCACTGAGGCCACAGAGCTCTGTGGTGCCCAAGTCCTGCCAGTATTCCATGTGGCGTTGTAGGGGAACACCTATCCAGGGATTCCTCATCTGGGTCTGGAAAAACAGGAGATTCAGCCACACTATGTGCACTGTGACTGAACTTCAGTGGCCAAGGAAAACCTGCCCGGCAGTTTGTGACCCAATTATTTAAATCTATAACAATTATTTGAATCTATAACAATCTATAGTCTTTGCACAGTCTTTAGCTTTTTTGCTCTCTTCTGGCATGAAAAGCAGTATTTTCTTCTTCCTCTTTACTTTTCACACAAGCTAGTAAAATCCTATATTCTTTCTGGTGGGCAGAAAAGAAACCTTAGTCCCACTCCAATACATCAGTTCCAGACACTGATGACCTTTGGGCAGCAGTTCTGTACCAGTATTGCACATGCTTTGCAGTTCAGGCTCCAGTAAAACACCACCTCCCCATCAACCTGAAACTCTTCATTTCCTCTGCTCCTGTTGCCAATGCCAGCAGGCTGAAATGATTTCTTTCTGATGACAGAAATACTTCTTTCCCCTGTAAGTTTTTGTCCACTATCAACAGGATCCTGGGACCTCTCACACCACAGTGTAGGCAGTGGGTCTCAGTGCACTTCCGAGGCAGACACGCCTGAACAAGCACAAACTGTGCCTGCACAAAGGCCATCCTGTACTAACTGAAGCACTCCAACATTTCTTTTTCTTTGGGAGAAGTTAGTGATTCTAGAATGAAGACTTTTACAAGTTACAGACTTTCTGAACATGACTTCATTGTTCACAGGCTTCCAAGAGTTAAGTAAAACCACAAAATGTGCAGATAACACAGAGAAAATATTTTTCTGCAGTTGAACATTTACCAAAGGCACCACAGGAAAAAAAACTCAACAAAACCCCTCTTGTAGCAAAACTTCAGTTTGCATTCTGGTGATCTTGGATTCCATTCTTGCTAAGTGTGTGCTCTTTGAATGCCCTATCACAAAACTCAAACAACAGCAATGATAACGTGCTGCTGAAATATTTTATTACTCATATTTCAAATCCAAATACAATTTTCTATTTTATGCATACCAAAACCTTCACAGCAAATCTTTGAAGGATAAGAACCTTGCTTCCTTAGCAATTCTTCTTGTCTATTTTAAATTGTATCAAAGCTGAGAACTCAAGAAATGAATGTTTTCTATGCTGAACTCCCTATTCAAATACCAGTTGATCTCAGGGAGAGCCAAACCATATCTCAAGTTAGGAAAAAAACAAAACAAACAAACATAACCAACAACAAAACCAACCAACCAAACACTCAAAACCAAAAAGCCATCTTGCTCCTTTACTCTTCCTGTCCATAGGAATAGGTTGCTGTAAGTTGAGCAAGTCAGCTCCCTCCACTTTGGGAACACTGAGCAAATATGACTGAAAGAACAGGCAAATCCCATCTTTGAACAACCAAAATCCTGTGAATGAAACCTCAACCTCTTCTCTGCTCAAGCACAACTGTTCACAATTAATCTCTGATAAGAATTATTTTGGAGGCCATTGTCATATTCTTTGTCACAAGAGGGAGCCCCAAACTGGCTATCATGTAAATGTTGAGAACTAACTCCTCTTGCACCATTATTTCATTTCCCCTGAACTTCCAAGGCCCTCCACCAGCATAAGGGCTTTTCTGTCCCTTCTGGAAAGGACCTAGTTTACATGTGCACCTTTATCACTGACTGTCACATCCAGAACAGAAAGACTTGCAAAACGAGAGCAAACTTTTCTCTGCCCCTGAAGAAATACTGGCTGAGGAAACAGCCAACTGGTTTGTCACAAGGAATTGAGGGGGAAGGAGCAAATTCTACACAAGCCAAAATCTCTACAGAGAACCCCTAAAGGTAACTAATTCAGAGTAAAGATGCCAACACTTGCAACGCTTCTTTTGATCCCTGATGGGAGGAAATTCCAATTGTTACTGCCATTCATCCACATGTAAGCACCTATTACAAAGTATGATGATCTTCTGTAAACTGCCATAAGCTGCAGAATTTCATTATTAGAAGGAAAGATGCATTTATGTAAACTGAATTCCTCTATAGTCTGTGTTTACAGCCTTATACATTTTAAGTCTATTTGGCAATGAGCCATTACATGCAATTTGCCAGACCCCCAGATGGCATGGATAGGGCTGATTCTCTGGATTATTAGCAATGCTTTCTCCACAAAGAGAAGTTCCCAAATCCTACCTCTAACATATCTGCAGATGTAGTTTTACAGACCCTGTTAATTACCAATATGAAAGATGCTTCAAGTCTATTTTACTTCCATTCATAGACCTGTTACACTGACACAGAACAAACTCCTCAGGAAACCTGATATTCCAAATTGTTCAATCAGAGCGCTAGAAGCCCAAGATGAAAGTAGTATCTCTGTAACATTTTCCCACACATTCCTCTGAGCAAGATGATGCAGCGGAAGCTTCTTGAGAACCCACTATGCCTAGAAAAGTTCACAGCATTTCTAGTCACTCATTCCAAACCAGCACAGCCACCAATGCTTAGAGACCTCTTTGCACATTGACACCTCTCAGCTTTGTACAGACAAGCCTTTTGCCCTGTAAAATACATAACATATATAATAATAATAATATATAAATATATCCTGTGCAAAATATCTGTGGGAACAGATTCAAACCCAAGTAACGTGAGGAGCAATACACTGCTGGCTTGTATATAACAGGGCACTCAAATGGCCAACATGAGCCAACCTAATGCTACCTTTCCCTCAGAAGCAACAGGAAAATTTTGAATAACTGCCCTTGCACTGACTGGGAGAAGTTCATCCCCTGCATGACCCAAGGGAGGGTGCACACTTGAGTTATGGTGAGGTGTGCCTGGGACAGAATTGCAGCACACCACAAAGGCTGCAGTGAAAGTGAGCAGCCTTCTATCAGATGCCCCCAGCAGTAAGTTGGAACACATCTATCAAGAGAAAAAGGTTAATTTAAAGGTAATCCACTGAGCTACCAATGTGGTAACAAATATGTCCTTGTAGCTCAGAGGGTCTCATTAGATCCAACTACTCCACTGGCCTTGTTCAGCCATGGGTACAACAATGTCATTCCAGTTCCACGAGCAGGGAAAATTTGAAGAGTCACAGGGAAACTGCGTGCCTGCTGCTCCGTTAAACATGAGAATCATGTTGATGCATAAAATTTCCAAATCTTCCTCTTACTTCTAACTTTTCCTCACTATTAAGTGGAGACAAGCTACACCAGATATTTCTCTAAGGACAGTTTTACCGAGAACTCCGTGAGAGCTATTACTCGGTAGCGAACAGACACACTCTATCCTGTTGTATCTGCCTGACACCACGGGCAACCCAAGAGCTAAGAGACCTGAGGAAGCTGGGGCAACATTGCAGGAAGAAGTTTTTTTACTTGTGTCAATGACAAGGAGAAATGCAGCCTATGCTGTCAAACACAGTCACCCCCTGTCACCTTCACAAAGGTGAACTTCTTTTAGCTCAGCTATTCCCACGCTATTTCAACATAACACACTGAAGTTCCTCTCCCATAAATAAACTCTACACACACCAGTGGCAACACAGAGACAGTTCAGATGCTGATAAATCCAGATGGTACTTGAGAGCAAAAGAGTTTCACCTGAAATTATTAATATTTTAATGTGCTGGTTAAATGAATGGAGTATCAATCACAGTTCAAAAAAATTACTTCTTTTTGACTTTTATTTTCGTTCAATTGAACTTAACTACTTGGCTCATTGGAATCTTTCCCAGGAAAGAAGTACACTTTGAAAAAGGGGATGCATGATAACTTAGGAAAACATCCTCAAATACAGTTCAATTTGTCTCCATTATTCTCCTTTCATAAACCCAGCTGAAACATCCGAACAAATTCAAGATGCATAACAGCTGGATACGCTTTTGTACTATCACCCCAACAGTGAGGGATTTCTCCAAATGCAACACATCAGCAACTGCACTTACTGAGATCGTGGGTGACTAACTGCAGGGCCTCCAAGGACTTCCAAACAGTACAAGATAGAGAGCAGTTTGAACCAAAATAACTCTGAAAACACCTTGGATACTTAAGGAGGAAGGGAAAACATGAAAAAAGGAAAAAACAAAAAGGCTTGGAGACCTCCCACAGAACCAGAAGACGACAAAGTGAACAAACCAAATTTGGCCAGTGGAAACTGGCTATCAAATGCAAACATTAAAAAAATTAAAATACAGTTAAGTGCTTATACAGCCCTCTTCAGAATAGTATTTTAAAACTGCATAGCCATTATGTAAATAAGAGAAAGGCATTAACCTCATTCATAGGAGGAAGATGGAGACTGGGAAAACTGAAATGACTTGATGGAAGCCATGCAGTGCAAATAGCCCCGTGGAAAATCAGATCTTGGTGATTAAAGCCTGGCTCATGAGGCCGTATTTCTCCTTCCCGCATGAAGTTCTACTTTTTCTTTGCTCAAGTTTTATAAGCACTGGTGGCAGCATTTTTCAGTTTGCAGCTCTCAAATCTACACAGTCCCATTCTATTTGAAGCCTCCACCACTAAATGCGGTTAGAAATTGCAATTTTGACCTTGCAGCTGCATAACACAGGCACGCCACATAATAATGTCCAATTTCACACAAGAAGTGGACATACCCTGGGAGCAGGTGCTCCAGGTCCTACAAAAGGATTTGCCAACTCTGAAGTGTAAGTCACCACCTATAAAAGAACCAAGGTTTTCACACAAGAAATACTAATAAAGTTCTGGTTTATTTTTACACAGTCTGGCAGTCATTGCATTTCAGCTGATAAAGGTATCAGCAAAATCATACATGTTTTCTATGCTTTCCTTCCAGCAGACAAAAGGTGGTTTTTAGCACCATTTGCCTCTCTTCTGCCAAGGACTCCAACACATAGTGACTTCCCAGTCCCATCTAGAGCACAATGAGCAGACATGGAGATGCAGTTCTCATCCTACATCCAAACTGAGAAAAACATAATCCCTTCCAACTGTTCACACAACTACGCTTTTTGTTTTGGTAAACACAAACCAAGCTCTCATTTTCTCCTTCAGTTCACCATACTATAAGAGCTGTGCAACTTTTACAATTAAAACAGAGAAGTCAAAAATATGTCAGGGCCAGACAATTGTATAAAGTAGGTTTGACACAATCAGAGCTAATGCAGCGCAAGACACAAAAATGGACAGAGGCAGAAAAACAAATTGAAAATAGTTCTCCTATAGTAAAAAAATCAGTGAAAACATTTTTCACAATCACCCTGCCCACCTAGAAAAACAAGGATTAAAATGGAGTTATCCAAATGAGTTCATTTAAAACTATTTTGGCTGCCCTACATAAATAAAGCTTAGATACAAACTTCATTACTAACTAGATCAAGTCTCTTCTGAGGGGAAGATTAAACTCCAGAGTGTCTGTGGAGACTTCTACTGCTTGCAGACACAGCTTGACACATAAAAAGGCAAACCCTTAAAAGATGCAAGTTTCACTTTTCCCTGAAATGGCCACATCAGTTTCTTTAAGATGAGGAGGTAGTAAAAAAATTTACAAATTGATTTGAAAGATACCACATTATCACAAAGCTGTAGCTTTTCCCAAGACAGTTCGCAGGATGTGAATTCTGACCCATTTTAAATGCTGATGACAGCATTATAGAATTCTGATGACTGCATTTTAAAACCTTTACAAATACACACAAGGGGGTGGGAGGGACAGAGAAGAACAGCTTAAATGTAAAGTAAAAGTTCAGCTTGCCTTCTAAGAATCCAATACTGTAACTCCTACATCCACAGTCAAGTCTGCTCACTGGGAATGGTGTACACGTGGTGGACAAACAGGGCTGTGCTGGTAGCTCTAGAACAGTTCGTACCTGCAGTGTCCTACACAGACTAACTTTTATTCGTGGATGGATTTTTCCAAATGTTTTTCCAACTACATGCATTGGATTCGGTGACAATCTACATGACTACTTGGATTAACTATTCTCTCTCTTAAGACAGCTTCCTGAAACGAATTCGTACACTTTCAATTAATAAACAGCAAAACCTGCACACGGCAGCTCCTTTGTTCTGAAGCCCCGTGCTGCCAGTGAGGGCTCTTGAGCCTGCACAGGGCAGGGCATGCTCCCCCGTCCCCGCAGGTATGTCGCTGGGACGGCTCACACCGCTAAGGACCTTCTGCCCAGGACAAAGCACACGTGTGAGCGCTCTCACAGGCACCTCTCGGGCACACCCGTTAGTTCCGCTGTCCCCTCCCGCGTACCCCTGGCCCAGCGTGGAGCCTGCGCTGACCCCCATAACCGGCACCGCTGCGGCATCAGTGGCCCCGGCGGACCCCCGCCCGCCCGAGCCTTTGTGTCCGTGCCGACGCGAACAAAGGCGGAGGGGCTCCTCGCACGGGCGCGGCTCTGCGGGACCCGCGGCTCGCACCCACCTTCGAGAGCTGCCTGCGCAGGCTGAAGCGCTGCACCATGGTCCGCCGCGGGGCCGGGCAGCGCGGGGCCGGGCNCGGGGCTCTGGCGAGCGCAGCGCCCACCCCGGGGCCCCCTGAAGGGCGAGCCCGTCCCAGCGCTCCCGCCGAGCCACACCGGACGCGGGCCCCGCGCAGCTCCCGCTGCCTTCGCACACTGTGGCACAGGAGTGTCAACTCTGCCCCGGGAATCAGCACAGAAGACCCCGCTGCAATCACTAGAAAATAATTCAAGAAAGTATTTCTCCCTCCCCGCCATAAATATGCAATAGAGATGTGTGATAAAACAGGTACACTTTCAGTTCTTCAAATGCCGTGACAATAGTGGCTTTCGGACCCTGAAAGTGCTCTTCCTCCGCTCACAGCGCTGGTGAGTGAGGGACACAGTACAATCTTGCAGAACAGGGATTGCAGGGCTCTAACCTTGCTTTGCAGCAATGTTCCGAGGGGCTGCAGGAGTCCAGCAGCCAGGACACACACAGTGCCAGCCTGTGCTGTGCAGAAGGGGCCGGCTCTCAACGCATGGGCTCGGGCAGCTGTTAGGATGTTCATACACGAAGGAGGTAAACCAAAAACCCCAAACACAATGAGAAGCTAAAAATCTCTGGAAACAAGTCTATTTCTGAAGTAGTCCTGTCTCACCATTTTAGTTTTGGACTTCTTAGGATTTTATTTCCAACTCACTTTGTAATTGCCCCCTGCATGCAATAGGAAAGGCTTCCTTTCTGCACCACACTGAAATGGCCATGGCTTGATCACTCCAGTACATGGCCTTACCTACACAGAAAAATAGTTTCTCAGTAACTATCAGCAAAACTACTGGATAAGGAACAGCTCCCATGCCAGAGCACGTCCCTGATGAGTCTTGACTCTATCAGTGCCGGATTATCCAGGACTGTGCTGCTTACTAGCACTCTCCTCAGACCTTAGATTCACTGGGTATCAAGTACTGGCACAGTGGCTAAAAGGGACCATTGTGGCTTCAGCTAGGACAAATCTGGGGCTCCAGACAGCACCATATGTATGGTAATGGTGTGTACCTGGCTGTTAGGAGTCAGCTGTGCATTGACTCCATACAAAATCCTTCCCAATGGCAGGTAATAGGTAAGTACAGATTACTGCCATGCATGATTGCATAGTCTTGTAGAAAAAGGAAGGTGGCTTAGGCCAGAATATTTGTCTTGTCAAGGAAAATGTTTCTAGCCTATTTTTAAGGTCATCAGGTGATCTGGACACTAGAGATAGAAGAGACATTTGCAGTTGGGCCATGGAAGTTTATGAGAACAGTCAGTGTAGTTCTTTAAATAGATGTTGAAGAGAAAGTTATAAGAAGATTAAACAGAGGTGTTTATTTTATAACTGTCATCCAAAAGTAACATCAATAGATGCATTCTTCAGCACCGAAATCTCAGCTGTGAAATGAGAGCAGGATTCAGTAGCATTCTTCCCAGCCAGGGGTAACTCAGGGGTATTGAATGCAGACACATTCTGTACAGGGAAAGTATTCCCTGACAGAACTTGGACTCCTTTTCAAAATGCTCTCCTTTTTTTGAAATATACAGAAAGTACATTACCCAGTTACCAGGCCTCAGTTTTGTGATGACTATGGAGAGCTGACAGCACAGAAAACTAAAAGGACTGCGACACTAGAAACACCTCCTTGTACTGGCAGAGGAGACACCAGATGCTATGGGGATTTTGCATCTAGCAGCTGCATCCTCCTCCTCCCTGAACTGGGTCAGTACTTCTTGTTCTGCAGTTTGGCTATATTCAGAAGCCTCATGCACACCGTTCAATTCCTACTGTGGAAAATCCATACCACCACCTTGAACAGCTGTGCTCCAGGGAAAGCTCACGTGCCCATTGCTGCAGAGACCAACAGGGCAAGTGTGTGTGAGATGAGAATGAGAGTGTGAGTGTAAGAGTGAGTGAGATGGCGTGGGAGTGCAAGAGTGTGCGCATATGCAGTCAGTCAGTGATGCAGCGTGGGAGCCACCACAGCACTGGAGTAAAGTGCTGGAGCCTGGACAGCCAGCTGGTCACCTTATCTGCTGCACCCAAACCTCCCTGCTTCCATGCTGCCTGACAGCAGATACCAATGGCTCTGGTAATCAGCCTCTCACCCGCTGGGCTTGGTGCCCAAGGTCCTGAGGACTACCCACTGTCCTGCACCTGGGACTCAGGGTGCCTCATTTCCTCCACAGACACTCAGCTCTCCCTTCCCCAACAGGCTCCTGTGGCTCAGAGTCTGGGTCACAGAGATACAGATAAGGAATGGAGCCAGCTTGGCTGTGATATAATCCACATCAGACCGAGATGGGACTGCCAGATTAGCAAAATTGATGGTAGCAAAATTCTCCTTTGTCTCTGGAGGCAAGGCCTCGCATTCAGCATTTGCAAACTGATGCTTATGATCTTCACAGTTAATTAACGTCTCCTGCTCTGAACATATGCCTTAGTCCCCTGCTGCTGGGCTATTGTCACTTTTTTTCCTAATATTACCTTCCTACAGCAGTTAATTCCTGTGCAATAGCTTAATTGGTGAATTTTTCTGTTTTTATTCAGGAACATGATGGGAGAAAAAGCAAGATTTCAGTAAAAGGCACCAAATTTTATTTTAAAATTTAAAATAAACTTGACATAATGAACTAGTGCCTCTGCCTGATACCCTTTCATGAGAACACAAAACACAATTAGAATTAATCTTTGGTACAAAATATCTTGTAATTAATTTTCTTTTTAAAAATACTCAGTAAAGAAGAGAATTATTTATTTTAATATCCCTCTCATGGAGACCTTTACAGCTTTTTACTTGTATATCAAATACACAGTTTTTAGCCATTTTTAAAAATTATCTTTTAGAACTATATAAAGCTAGGAGAAATATGTATGTATGAATGTTACATCAATGCTTGACACATGTAAATGAACAGGAAGGCATCTTTCTGATAACCTCTTACAGAAGGACCTTTTGAGATAACCAACAGGAGAAACATTTTCTTATTGCAGAAGGTTTGGAAGATTAAAATTTCATGTTTTGAAACCTACACGTTCTCAGGATCAAACCTTTCAACTTATTTTATATGTATTTCAAAATAAAACATTTAAAGACACCTCAGTACTCTGGATTCATGACAGTGAGCCCCAAGTCTCTGCATGCAGCAGGTATGGGCTGCTGTAGGAGACAGCGCTGGAGCTCTCTCTGAGTTCCCTCCCCCGCGTCATCAGACACCCCCCCAGCTCCCGCGGCGCGGCCCATCGGCGCCCCCTGCGGGCCGGAGCGCCGCTGTGCGGCCCGAGCGCCCGGGCGCCCCAGGGCACGGGCAGAACCCGCCGCACCTGCGGGAGAACACCGCACCACCGCCGCACCTGCGGGAGAACACCGCACCACCGCCGCACCTGCGGGAGAACACCGCACCACCGCCGCACCTGCAGAAGAACACCGCACCACCGCCGCACCTGCGGGAGAACACCGCACCACCGCCGCACCTGCACCTCCGCCAAAACAGGCCAGCACCTCTTCCCATCACTGACTGGGGTGGCATTTCACAGACCATCTCATTCCACCCCACTGCTGTGGGCAGGGATACCTTCCACTAGACCAGATTGCTCCAAGCCTCTGACCTTACCATGAACACTTCCAGATTTGGGGTGTATCAAAGCCCTTCACATTTAAGGATCACCAGAAACTCATGTATTTAAAAGACGCCATGTCCTCCTAAGAAAATTCTCAACAAGTTCACAAATGAAGTTGATTGGAAGGAAAAAGAAGCCTACGTCCCCCACTGCAGCAGCTTGGCTGCTGACAGGCTGCAGCCACCATCAGCACGACTTCGCCTCTCTCAGTCCCGAACATGGCTAACCCAGGCCTCCATGTCTGCTTTAGTTTAGGCAGTCTTACTTTGGATAAGACTCACCTGTCCTGCCCACATTCAGTACTCACAGAAAGTGGGACACAGGCATAGCATTGTACTGCTTAGAGTAAAAATTACTTCAGTTTTTTCAGGGACCATATTTCCGTTCCTGGCCAGCAGTGGTTTGCTGCTTGAGTACAGCAGATTTCCACTTCTCATCAGGAAAGTCACAGCATTCCCATAGTTGTAAAATACTTGAATGTGTCCCAGTAAAATATGCTTCCTTCCCGCACACCATTTGGAACTGGGAGATTAGATTAGCTCTTTTATTCAGGACTTTCACCTGCAAACTGCACAAGGCAGATGAACACACCCAGTGCTGCCACAACCCTGCCTGATCCTAGCACCCTGGCAGAGTGTCATGGTACCACTCAACATCTCTCCTCTCTGCCACCCACTTCCTATATGGGCCACTGCAAAGCAAAAGCCCAGGTTTTATTACTTTAACATTAATTTCCAACTAAATTACACTTAGAATTTCTACATAACTGTTTCAGAAAGCACTCATGACAACTTTGCAAAAAGGATGACAAATAAGGTATATATCACAGTCATATCTACAATTAGAAATTACTTAAAACATTTTTGAGTTGCCATGAAATTTGATACTAGCACCGTAACTATCATAGACAGTGTTGGTACAGTAAATAACAGGCAAACAAAGCATTTGTCACTTTGGTGACATCCCCGCAGTTAAAGACCATGGGGATAAAGATGGTGCAGCCCCTTTCCCAATGGCTCAAAATCATGATTTTATTGAAATTGACCCAGTCCTAAGAGACATTTGGGGATGATCTTGGATGGTATTCTGCTGTGGAAGATGCGGACCAGTCAAAAACATCGATGACGCACCTGCAGTGGCTCTGCTACCTGTCGCAGCACACACCTGTCTCCAGAGCTTGCTCTATCATGGCTGAACCATATCAGCAGAAGATGTAGCACTGAGTTTTAACAGCACTGCCTAGAGAAGGTTACATTTTTAGACTTGTAATTGAGCAACCATGTAACCTCCCAGTGAAGGACACTAGTTTTTGACAACTTGAGATGGTAACACCTGCCCAGAACAACATCATCAACTGTAGGACCTGAGGAACACTGGAAGGGTGAGTGTAAATGAAGGGAAGGGATTATAAAATAAGAAGTGTGTGTATAACATTTGAACACCAATAACACTTTTCCTTCTGTAAAAAATTAGATCTGGACTAATAATGATGGGACCCTTCAGATTCTTGGCTCTTCCCATATAGAAAGTGTGTGTGTGTGTGTGTGTCCTTTGCCCACAAGACTTTGTGCCTAATGCCCCTCTCTGCTGCACAAAGGTCGCTGCTCCCAGAGAGGAAAACAGTGCCAGCTGCAGAATGGGCTTCTGGGGAAATTAAGCAACTGAAGACTAATTTCTGAGCTTGTGAAATAACCCTCAGCCTACTCCTGACCTGTCTCAACTTGCAATTAAGCCACCTCAGTGATCTGCCAGTATCTTATCTTGCTGCAAGACACAAACAGTGAAACCCTATCACCCTGCACTGCACAAATGTTGGGCTGACTTTTCCACTGGGAGCAGAGTGGCACAGGCACACAGGAGCCAGAGCTGCCCTGGACACAATGACACAACCCCATTCGGATATGCCGGAAGCCTGGATCTGCAGCTCCAGCGGTGTATAGGGCCACTTTTAAGAAAGAGATAAATTCCTGCTGTTCTGAAATGCTCTTTGTGCACTGTCTATCGAGGTTCTTGTACACCTGGTTGTCAGGGTAGTCTCTGCTTCACCCTCCCAAAAGAGTACAAGTTCTCCCTTCACAGGAACTGGCCAAGTTGGTGCTGGCTGAACATGATTCAGCTGCAGATGCTGTAATTTTCAGCATTTCCAGTCCCTTACAGCCAAAACTACAACATGTTTTACTTCAATCAGTTACAAAAAAAAAAAAAAATTACCAAACGCTCACCACGAATGTAAGCTGAAGAGGACAGCCAACACTCTAGAGTATGGTGCTAAGATTGCCTGTTATTTTGGGGAAATGGGTTAAAGCCAAAGTCATCTTTTAGAGATCCAGGACATACTCTCCACAGCCACAGTAGACTTTCCACATGGTTTTAATGTTATAAAAAACTCTTATCTTTTGCCTTTTCACAGGTGGTTCTCCCAGATGTATTGCATGGTGTTTAGGACAGAAGAATTTGCAAAAAATTTCTGGCAAATAAGTTACCACTAAGACTATTTACAGTTGGAGAGAAACTGTTCATTCTTTCATAACTGTGCTACATATACTGAAAGGATGGCACCTTGCTGTCTTGTTTATGTTATCATGCAGTGTGCAGACCAGTGTGAACACTTGGAAGGAGTCACTGTAAGTAACTAAGAAAAGCAAGCTTATTGCTGGTAGGTTTGTGATACCCATGGGATCGACATCATCTGGAAAATATCAAAGCAGCTGCAAGATGAAGACTATAAACTTATGCCAAAAGTATATGTAGTAATTTCCTAAAATGTGGACATTAACAGAATATAGATTTAAGTTGATAACCAAAACTCAAAGATATATAAAATATTTATGAAAACTTATTGTCAAAACTGACAAGTGGATGAGAACATGTGAAGTTCTGTCAGGATACAGTAGGACTGAAGTGAGTGAAGCCTTGAAAAGCTGCTCTATGAGAATCCCACCGAAGGACAGTAAATCCTTTCTCTCATCATTCCTGCAGCTCTAAGACAAGCAAATGGCAGCCTGAAAATGTCTAGGCCTATGAAGGCAAAAAGCTGGAAATCCACCAAACAGCTTCATACTAAATTAATCCAAGTTGGTCTGTCTTCTCAGTGATGCCAGAAGGTGTCAGCCAAGGGCTTCCACCAAACATTCCAAACCACTTCCCTGTCCAGAACCCAGACTGAATAACCTGACCTCACTACAGCCATGCTCCAACACCAACACTGGTGTCATGCCCAGGTGACAGCAAACCATACAGGGACCTCAATGGTAAAAATCACAGTGAGGTTCCACAAGGCCAGGTGCTGGGTCTTGCATGTGGGTCACAGGCATGGATAAAAGTCCATGTGGACACAACTGCTCACCAAAGTACGAATAATTTCATATCTCTCAAACATCAATATTGTTCTGGTCTGGACACATAATTAATTACCCCACAAAAAGCTCTCTAAGTACATGAGACCCAAATGAGATCCGTGCAGGCTCAGCCATTTTCAAATGACCACTATCCTGATTTTCTCAGCTCAGTGGGTTGCCTCTACAAGAAAAGATCTATGCAAAAATATGTAGACTGCATGAAATAAAAGCCCAAGTGAAGTATCTCAGTAAGATTTTAATTATTACATTTTCAATGCTATGACAATCTCATTTCTCAGTTTCTATACAAAGCCTAACAACATGTGGCAGGATTATTACACATGCAAATATATGTAAATGAGGTATTCAGAAAAATCTGATCTGTTGTTTTGGGATAACATTTGCCCTTCTATTTCAACAACAAATTGAGAAAACAGAGAATGGAACAATACTGTGAACTAAAAACATTTTGTGTGCAGAGGATTATTAAGAATTTATTCTCCCTTACACCACAAAATACTCAATGTCCTTCATTCCCACTGAGAGTAGAGGACCTCAGCACCACAGAATCAGGCTCATCCAAAACTCATTACTCCAAAGAACCATACAAACATGAGTTAACACAAGGTCAACCTATTTACAGGCAAAGTTACAACACCACCAGTTTTCCACCTTTACCTGAAAGGGACTATGTCAGTCCTTGTTAAACTCTGACAGCTGCTCCAGGCTTAACCTTGTTCTTCACATAAACCAGTGCTTAAAGCAGAGATTGTATTATGCTTTTGTTGTATGGTAAGAGAACCTCTAAATTCTCTGAACAGCCTGAGCAGGCAGCTCTGTTGCCTCTGTGAGCCCCAGTGCCAATGCAGTAACACTGCAGCCTGGCCCCAGCACCCAGGGTCCAACCTTGGCTCAGGGGCTTTGCAGAACAGAAAAGAAATAAAGACTCCTGTCTCCAAAACTTTGCAGCATCCACACATAAAACATTGGCAGGGGAAAATATACCAGCACCTAACCAACCCAATCCTCCACTTCAGTTAACAATACAACACTTTGAGGACATTACCCTCCTAAGCTTTCTGGCACAGTGTTTAGTGGGGGAGGTTGTGTGTGTGTGTGATGGGCTTATAGACATGAAAAGGAAAGTGTAGGTGTATCTAATCAGGAGACAGCTGGAAACTGACCCTGCCATGTGAAATAAGCAGGCTGGGGAAAGAGGAAGCTCCTGAAAAAGGAAGCATGAGGCCTAGGAAGACATCTCACATGCCAGAAACTGTGGATCAGGAGTGCAAGACACACATTGGCTACAGCTATTTTTAAAAATGCAATAAAAATGACAAAATGGTGCCCAGCACATGAAGAAAGATGACTTCCATCTGGTTCATATAGCTCGAACAAAGACACCAGGAAAAAACAGGGTGGAGAAACGGTGATGGGATAGGAGCTTTCAGAAGTTCAAACAGTCCAAGACAGAACAAAGGCAAGACAAGTTAATATCAATACCATATCTTGCACACATCCTTTCCTTGCACAAAGTACTCTGCATGTGATGCAAGCAGAAGGGGACTCTGAGGAGCTGGCTGGAAAACTCAGTTCCTAGAGCTTCCCTGCTCTGAGCCCTGCCCTTCCACAGCTGCCCCATGAGGGCCTGGGTTTCTTAGTATACCCTGGAATTTACAAAATTTCCTTTTGCGCTTCTGCAATTTACCTCGTGGACATGGCCAGGCTGATAAGGGTTTTTTTCCTTTTCCAAAGGAAAAGTGTCTGTGTTCAGACATAGCACCTACTGTTAAAAAGCAAACATCAACCCAACATGCAAATAAATCACAAGCTTTAGCCAAGCTCAACACAGCATTTATGTAGGCAGCGTCAAGCATAAACTCCAATCACTGTGCAGCCTTGCACAGAAGGATGACACTCAGGGCTTGACTCCAAAAAACATGGAAGATATGGAAATAGCCCAGATGTATTTAACAGGTCTTTAAGCTTCAGTAGTAAGCAAGACTGAAGCACATGGGCTCCTGCTCATCCATGCCTGACAAAACAGTTCTGCAGCAAGTAATGCTCCTGCCATTCCAACAAGAAGCACTGACAATTTCACAGCAGCCCACAAAAGCATATAGAATAATGCTCTGATAAAATAAGCCTCTGATAAAATATAAATGAAGGCTAATTTCTCAGCAATGCAAGTCTGCTGACTTCATTTACTCATAGCAAAACCTTCTGCAGTCACAGTCAAATCTTAAAAGCAGTAAGGGTGCATGGCACACAAGGGTGTGCAGTGCCTGCAGCTCCCTGACTGAGCCCACCACCTCTCGCTTGAATGCCCTAGTGAGCAGGTACAGAGCATGTGAAGCAAACAAAATGTTCACTACTCTTCCTAACTGTCATAGATCTGAATACTGGGAGAAAAATAATGAAAGAAAGGAAAGCACAGCAGGAATTCCTGCCACGAGAGCAGTGCCAGCACAGTGACACAAGTGACATCAAGGCATGGGCACAGCTCTGTGCAGTTCAACACCTCTTACCTGACAGGGCAGGAGAGCCCCAGAACCACTGGCACACATCCAACACCAACAGGAATAAGCTGTGTCACAACAGGGGGAGGTACCAGCAAAGCAAACAATAATGGAAGACAGGAACCAGAAAACAGAGTTATATTGCCTGACTACAAATCCTATGTTACACAGTTCTTGTCATAATTAAATCACAACTTTCCCATTCTATGAGTTGTTTCTCTGTTCCTTGTAGCTTATATAGCCCATATGTTCACAACAGATGGATCAATGCTGTAGTTCAGTGACATTTTTTAAATTATAGATGGATTTATTAAATTCTTAAATAATTTTGAAGGAAATACTCCCTGCTGAGGGAAGGTGAGTCAGTGTAGCATCACTGTCAGCAGCAAACACCAAGGAAGTGAAACTGGTGTGGCTTTATTAAAAGGTCAAAAATTTATTTAAAAGATAACATCACAAAAAGCTGAAGGAGACCAATAGGCAAAGCGTTGAGAAAGTGAGCACAAAACAACAAAAACAGTTAAGTGAAAGTCAGATGTAGAGACAATCCATACAGGCTTGGAAGAACCTGGGGGTTCGGAGGACTCTCAACCCTGATGACTGAGCATTATCTGCCAGACACTTTAAACAAACTATTTCTATTTCTTAAGCTTCATTATGTAAATCTAGTCTCAGTGAGGTTAAATAAAATAGGAGAATTTAGGGTTAAAGTAACACTGTGTGAAACAACTTCAGATACCTCATAATGTAAAGACAGTGTTTAAAGTTTGAATTTACATCAAACTTTAAGTTTGCTCTAACGATTTCAGATTTTTCCTGGCCCTTTACTGATTCTCATTTGAAGTGTGTTGTAAATAATTTTCCAATACAAATTGCTGAAAGAAGAGTTAGTTTTTGCAACTTAACAACTCATTAATTTGTAGTCATATATTCCAGCAGTGTAGCAGCCTGAATGCTAAGTTGGCTTCTCCAATGAAAACAGCAATGACATCTATTATAAGGATGATTTACCAAATGACTGCATTATGCTTTATTGATTTCACAAACCAAGAAGCTCGGCTAATAATCATATCAGTGATTTAAAATTAACACTGATTTACAAATGCATTACATCTCTACTGAAAATTCAGTAAAGGTGCTATATATTATTTAAAGCTGTACAATCATCTGCATTTAACCTGCAAGCTGTCTCCCATTAATTTGTAACTTCAAGTGGCATCAACATACTTTAAACTTAGTATGTACAGACAACATGCCATAGCCAAGACAGTACCTCTCAAGACTGAAATAACAGCAAGATATTTTGTTAATACAGCAAACACACACAGTGCTTTTCATGGAATATCAGACAACATTCTGTTGTTCTCTGTGAAAAAAAGATTGATATTTTCCAATTTTTACTTTGTGTTTCCTGTGCAAATTAAGTCAAATGTACTTGATGTGATTTTTACAGCTCCCAACATTATGCAGATTGCATAGCAATATTGCAGCAGTCTTGACCTTTCAGGCTCTTAGAGGCATGAGGGGATAGAGATCCCCACTTTTGGAAGGTGGCACTAAACTACTGAATAACTCTTCCAACCTTTGTGCCACACTGTGAGATAGTGCTGTTACCTGCTCTCAGGAGAGAAAATGAGGTACACCACCCAGACCTGTGAAAATTTTCCAGGAAAAGAAAGTGTCCAACTCTCCCGCCCATCTTTTTTCCCTCTCCTACAGACTACCTGCTAAAAGACAAAAGGTAGTAACAGAAAACAGGCACGTGCAACATATTTCAGTACAAGGGATTGACCCTCACATCTCCCTCTCATTTTATGTCTCATTCTCCATAGCAGTATTTCCTTGGCCATGTCACTTTAGACCTACAGTATACATTGTTATTGTCTGTCACAAGAGGGTGCAAATACTAAAAAGCAGCTAGAAATTCACTCTACCAAACCTCTACCAAGGCTCAACTGGTCACAGAGGTCTCTGATGGCTTAGTCCCCAAAGGTGGCCTTTCCTCCCTCATTTTGTTTTCTTTTCAGACTCCAGTCCCCTTCTCTCCTCTCTCCAACATGGAAGGGAGAAAGCCCGTGCAGCCCCTCTCCCTCAGGCCACCGAGGGCACAGCCAGCAGCACCAAGGATGGTTCCCCAGCGGGGTGACTGCCTGACGAGGCCAGGGACCCCGTCCCCAGCCACTCTTCCATATTGCATGCTGCTCCAGAGAAAGGCAGCTGCAGGGTGAAAGTGGCTGCTTCACCTAATCACAGGCCCTTATATGCCAAAAAGTGACTCCTAAAATTGTTCTCACACTTGCACAATGCTGTAGCAGAATGCTATCAGATTAACAGTCTCCATTTTTCCTGTCATAGCCGCCACATGATCCCATTGGTTTCCAAACTTTGCACACTCAATCAGTACAAAATGTTTGACCATGGACTCCCAATACACGTATGCTTATTTATAAACTATGTATATGTACTACTCAACTAATACAATATGCTTATTTTAAAACATACACAGAAATACAAACTACAAAGGAAAATAAAGACAAAACAAACTAAATAGTATTTCCTTCCTACACTCCAGTGGACTGTCCTACCCCCATTCCGCTTTGGAAACCACCAATCCGGGCAAGCATTTCATCAGACTAGCTGCGCAGTTGGGAGAAAAGACCTTTCCCCATATTCCCACACTATCTACCTAATATGCTTAGGCCTGTTCAATCTCCCTGCTCATACATGAAGTAAAGGGACTACAGCTTTAAATCAACAAACCAGACTTTGCTTTATAAACTTCTGTTGCTGGATTTGGGTGCAAACTCAAAAAACTAACAATTTTCCCTAAAATTCTCCTGAAACAAATATCGTGAGTTCACTCACAATGAAGAGACAGGCAATATACAAATAAACCTGAAGCTATTATGAGGTCTCTTTCTCACAACTCTCAATGGCTTGACTAACTGCAAAGTTAACCAGCCCAGGAGAGTGCATGCTTTTCACAACTACTTTATTACTATCCCTGTTGTTGTAACAGTCGGCAAGAGGCAAAAGCTTCAGATACAGATCCAGGCAGACTCCTTCAATATTCCTTGCAAGAGGAAACAACCTAAAGTATATCCAGCCTCCACAGACCCCTTTGTTATTAAGGGCTGTTTTTCAGAGGACTCTCTGAACCAATGTCCTGAACAAGCTAAAATTAGCTTATCAGAAAGCTAGTCTTCCAAAAAGCAAACAAAAAAACCCTATCAGACTCCAAGAATGCTTCAACTAAATTGATCTGGGAAAAATGGTAAGACAAACACTGCTTTTGATATCATCAATAAGCTGACAGGCAAACTTTGCAAGAATGCGTCACAGAACAGAGACTGTCAGTTCAGTGAATGCTTTTCCCACACAGGCAGGACAAACTGAAGGACACAGCAGTGATCCCTCACCAGCAGAGTAGCCAGGCTGATCTAAACCACGTGCAGGCAACCCATCACTGAGGGGGCTGGACAGTAGCACAGGCTGCAGCCCATGCTCCCAGAGCCTCTCACAGCCTAAAAGACCAACAGCACCATCCACTCACACTGGAATTCTTTGCTTTTATAAAATACAAAAGAAAATAAGAGAGGAATTAAAAAAGCCATCTAGGTAAATGGAAGGTTTTGTTGCAGGAACTAGCTAACAGTTGCTAAGAAGGACTACTCTGGCTGCTGCTCAGCCCATCGCTCCTTGTTTGACTGAGGTGTGCCATCCAAACAACCTAATGTGTTTCAAAAGTAGCTCTCATTTCACTGATCAAATACATATAAAATCAGCCACCTGCCATGTGAGAAAATGACTAATGCTTGCATCTTTTAAGCTCTTTGCTTCACCACTGAAGAAGCTTTTGAACACAGCACCATTTGAATTTGCTGAAAGAAACCTGCTTTTCAAAACAAGATTTCAAAGGGCTTAAGAAAACATACAAGGAGATGATAAAGATCAAAGGTAAATCTGAGTAACTTACTGCTGCTGCTGCGGCCTCTTCTCCACCTACATAGATAGAAGACGCAATCTCCATCACAGACAAATTTGTGGGAGCATCTGTAGTGGATGATGATCTCGGCCGACCCGACTGAATATCCTGAGCAGACCTTCTGTTGATCTGCGGGCTTCCTTTCGGGGCATCTCCCTTACTCCACCTGCTGTGCAGGCTGGTCCCTCTCTTCATTTTGGGTGGCACTCTGATCTGCTGAAGCACCCGGTTCAGAGCTGTGGGGTGGGTGGAGACACCATCAATTTCAGCACAGATGCTTTGGCTTTCCAAATCCAGGTCAGGCTCCAGCTCAGCCTGAGCTTGCTGGACATCATGTGGAGAAACAGACGACCTCCTGCGCTGATGCTGGAACAGGTGCTTCAAGCCTTGACCAATCACATTAATGTTCTCCAAAGCATTATGCGTTATTTTGGATAATTTTTGCTCTGATTCATGTTGTTTTTTGGTCTCTTGATCTTGGGATTTGCCTCCAGGATCAGGGTCATCAGACAACTGTTCAGTGCCAGATGGCTCCATTGATGACACCCAACAAGTTTATTTGACTATTCATACATAAATACGTCCCCTTTCTTTAAAAGGCTCGTGTTTATTCTGAAAATGCCAAGATTGCCAGCCAATTAGGTGTGTAATTGCTTCAAGAGTGACTATACATGCAGCTGTGCCACGGTGATCTCATGCTTATCTAATGTTAAACAAAAGAGTAGTCATTATTATACATCCATGCAGCAAGTGTGGGTTAAAAATCCAATGTGCAAAACATGCCATTAACAAAATAAAATGTATCAGTCCTTGGAGCACCCCTCCACATGGCATTAGTTGCATCTAGGCTGTACGCAGAAGCCAAAGCTTGTGTGAGACAAGTCATTCATTGCCTGGGGGGAGAAGTCCAGCACAGAGGGTGCAGGAAAGCAAGAAAGGTAAAAAAGCTGTTCAAAAAGGGGAGAAGCAAGAAGAAACCAGTGGGGTTTTGTTTATTAAGAACAAGCCCATAATAACATCTAACATGAGGTTAAACTTCTGAAGAGCATGTTAGTCACTTAGGCAGAATTAATTCTGCTCTTTGACAAACATCTGATACTAAGACTCTAACTTAACAGTATTTAATACATGTAAAAAACCAGAACATTTCCAAATGAGTTATTCATTTCCACATAGTGAGAAATGGCTTATTACAGCCAGCATCCACTGACAGCACTGGAAACTAGATGTGAAAATCTATCTTCAAGCAAGAACAGGCAAGTGAAATGCTTTCAATTGGCATACTCTTGTCCACAGCTCTCAGAGGAAACAAGAATGCCTTTTGAAAAGTAGATTAAGCAACCAAATCTGCAAGGGATCAGCACCAGGTATGTGCAGCCTCTGGCACAGGAACTGCACAGCTGTTCTTAGAAAGCTCAACCCAAGTCATTCCCTGGGCTCAGGCAGGACTGGATTATACAACAGTGCAGCTCAGCACTTGCTCATAGCAACAACTATGGGAGAAGGCCAACAAAGATATGGGGAAGAAAGGGAGGAAGGAAGGAAGGATACAGTAACTGAAAGGGTTTTACATCAGCACCATGAGATCACATGCTCAGAAGCTGACCACTGTTTTCTGCAAGAGAAAACTTTGATTAGGTTTCTATAAATATAGAAACCAGCTCACAGAGGTCTACCTCAATCTTGGCAGAAAGCAGTTTGTGCTTTAGAAAAGAATTATTTGAAACTCAGAGTATTTGGGATTTGAGAGTGTTCATTTCTATGCTAGAACAGCTGCAGAAACATAATGCACTGAGTTTACAACTGGAGTGCTCTTGATTTTGTGCATCTGAAGCCTAACACAGTGGGTTGAACAGATATTCCAAAATGCTTTCCAAATTGCCATCCAAAAATATCAGAAGAGCTGCCTCTCTCTTTCTTTTTTTTCAAGTGTCACTGCTATTAGTTGGAGGCAAGAAGAAACTCAGTACTTACAGAAAGAGAACACTGGAATCATGCAGGATTTTATCTCAGTGCTTTGAAGATGCTATAAGCATTGAGTGTAAATATACTGCCCAGTTTAATCAGTAACACATTAAATGCAAAGGAATAAACTACATCCAAGAGAAATATATTGACCCACATTCATGCAGCAATTGTGTGACGGAAGAAAAAAAGATGTGCCAACAACATGCCTACATACTTAACACTTTCTTAAATGAATTAAAGTGCCTTTCTATCTAGTAGTAAGTTTTGGCTTTTGAGCTTCCTCTTTCTTAATCTTTTTTTTCCCCCCTCAGGTAACAGGTTTTGTAGAAAGTTAGACTACAGGTCTCCACTCAACTTATGTTTTGGGACAAAAAATCTCAAAACTAGATGCTCTTCTCTAACCAACAGATCAAATGGTTCAGTGAACAAAACTTACCGTCTTAAAAAGCAAGAGTCCCAAAACTGTTTGGCATATAAAATACAAACCTGACAGCTGACCCATAACTGCCTTTTTCATCTTAGCTAATTCACTCAGCATTTATTTTCAGTCAGGACCCACTGAAGAACTGCAGCTCTTATCTAAGATGATCAGTAAACTCTCCAGCCAGGATCTCTTTGATCTCCTGCATGCTCTCTATCCACATTATCACTGGCAAGGCTGCTGGTCTTCAAGAACATCACCTGAGTCTAACTGGAATTCCATGCATTATCTGCTAGAAAAAACTACCCTGCTTAAATTAACCCTATGGGAGTTTACAAACCAGCCCACAGTGAGCACACAAACAAGGCATGACCACCCTGTGTATTCTGGAACAGATTTCTGAAATTATATGGCCTCTCAGAGGCTCCTAATGGGAGCTTTGTAGTAATCTCCTACTTTTATTTCCATAGGATGAGTCTTTTGTGAGCCTGAAATGAGCTCTGCAAATTACACATCTAGTATGAAGATCCTTACAAATATTTATTTGTTCTAGTGTCTACTTCTGGAGAAAAAAATAAGTGTGAAGAATTGTGAATCTTCAAAATTAATTAGCACACTTATTTGCATTAGGATTCAACCTTTGTGCTCACTTTTGTTTTCTCTACTTACAAGCACCTTTATATTCTATTAGTGGGAGGAAACAATACTTTATAGCATCAAGTTAAAAAACATAAATTTCTTATTTGTGCAAGAATATACTACATCAGGAAAAAGTAACACAGTAACATATACAGCCAACTGAGCAGATGTTATAACATTATTACATCCCAGAACATTCTAATACAGTCCTTCATTTGTGCAATTATTTCCCAGGAGCCCTGGGAAACAAAACAGTTCAAAAGGAAAAACTGGCAAAACCAACATTAGATAACAGTGGAAGGATAAACTTGTACTTGCCTCCATCATTTGCCCTTTAGCATGGCTGACCCACAGCAGTCCCTCCACTGAACAGAACTGGAAAAGAAATTGGGTATGAGATACAATACTGAAAACGGGAGGAAAGATATATATAAACAACAAAGAGCATGATTCCAACTTTTTTTTTTTTCCTCCCCATTGAAATGCAAGCGTCCCTGGAAGCTGTCCTATTTTAAACTCTTTCAAATAACTGAAGGGATACAAATATGACTGAAATTAAAACTGAATCTTGTGGAGTTAATCAAGAAGTTCTTGTGAAGGAGCATTTCCTGTTGGGGTTTATGGCCACCACCACAGGCTGAAAGCAGAGGAAGATGCAAGGGCTCCAACCTGCACCATACAGATTTTATTTTCTTCTCCTATTTAGTCATTCTCCACAGTCCACCCAGCACAGGTCAAACAGCTGGCTCTGGTTTACCTGGTGTTTACCTCACAGGAGGTAAAAGCTGTGAGCACTCAGACACACTTGCACCTGCCACAGCTCATTGCATGGGCAGCTGCTGTCCCCCGGCAAGCTCCTGCCTGTACATTTCTGCAAAAAACCCAAAGGCCAGGTGCTTGCTAGGAGATGACAAGAGGACAGCTGAGACCAGACATGGTGACCACACTTCTCTAGCCAGCCTCAAGGACTATTCTGAAACACAGCCAGACCACCCAGATTTTCCAAAGATGATCATTAACCCAACCAGTTCTTGAAAACAGGGAGCACACTATTCTTCAGACGAACACCACAAGAACTCTGCACAAAAGGGGTATTTTGACTATTTTATTCCACATCAGATTCCCACCTCCAAGACAGAAAGAGAGGAAGAAAGAGTTATTCTGATCCACTGAAGTGGGATGCTAGAATATGAAGAGTGATGACAGCAAACATTAGGAACTTGGAAAAAATGAATGAACACATTTTTGAAAAAGATCTTCATGTAGAAGAAATTCCATTTCTATACTAGCATGAGTGGAGAACTAACATAATGTGTGAATTACTGGTCACACGAGGTGTCACTAACAGAACTTCAGTCACTCTATTTGTCTACTTTTTAAAAAAGTTTTAACGTTATTTTTTATTTATAGTAACTATAAGAGCTTTTGTCAGCAAGGTCTTCAGAGATAGGACATACAGCACTACAGTGTGACCTACAGCATTACAGGAACCTGCAGATCAGCAGCTGCTTTTGGCTCAAATTGTTTCACAGCTGCCATACTTCAGAGCCTGTGTCCCAGAGTGCCCACAGATGGGCACTGAGAGGCATTAGCACCAAAACTACCTGTACTGTCCCTCGTGTGCATCACAGCCCTCACTGACACACCACCAAAACACCCATTTTCTGTCAGAAGCTCCATTTTCTTCTGAAATTTGAGAAACTATTGCATGGGGCTAATCAAAATTCCTTCACTTCCCTGTACTTACAAAGCATAGACATCATCTTGGCTTTAATGTTTTTTGACAATTCTTCAGACTCTTTCACCTTTCTTTATCAAATACTTTGTAACATGAACATTTCAAAAAATTTGACAAGTATCAGTCTGAAAATACTTCCGCCCCTCAGATTTTAGCGTTTATCCAAGTGAAAGTTTACTTTAAACTAATCAGTTTAATTAATTCCCTTCAAAATCACAGTTCTTTGTAAACAAAGTGAACTCTGAAGCTACCACTGAAAACCAGTTCAGAGATTACTTATCTGCAGCTGAAGTACTTGTTACAGAAACAAACAGTATAGATCTGCAGAAATGGGGAAGGAAAAATTATTTTCAAGGAAAGGAAACCGGAAAAAATTCTGCCTTCTCATAGAGTATTTCAAATACCTTTTACTTACGTCATATACAAACACCATGAACCCTTAATAATAATGCTGAAGTACAATTTACCTATATAATTCTCACATTCCTTTTATTTCATAAACAGGTCAATTTAACAGCTCACTATAGACTTGTCATCACAGTTCGCAGCGATCTTAGGAAGGAGATGCTTCCCACTCAACCTATTTGGTAAAAGAAAAGCATTTTTCAGTTGCTTCAGAATAGAAGTGATTTTTACTAAGAAAAAGCCCAGCTTAGTTTGAGAAATCCCAGATTATTTTCAGAAACCCATCCCAAAATGGAGTCTGTACCCAGGCAAACAGTTTAGCAAGAAAGACTAAAGAAGCAACAGCCACACAGTGGAAAGCCACCTATTGCAGGAATTGGGAACCCTAGCAAGTGATTTATATCCAAAGGAGGATTAAGATATTTTAAAAGCATCATTGCTCAGCAGAGCAAGTAAGGAGAGAAAGCTCTGGGTGTGTTAACAGCTAATCCTATCAGAAAAAAGAACTCATGAGAAACCAGAATGGGTGTGAAATTCAAGGGGGCTGTCATCTGAAAACATTTAAAGAGGAAGACACCAGTAACAGAGTAAGTAATTTGACTCAAGAAAATGGGATAGTAACATGACTACCCAATATCTAGAGAAATGTATATATTTAGCTATTACAACAGAACAATTTTGAAAAAGTCTGAGTGGAGAATTTGGGCCAGAATGGAAGAATACATACAAGAAATAATTAAATATAAATACCTTAGGTAAATGGTAGAATACAGGCAGAAAAAACCAGAAAACAATACTATTTTTAATGGAAAAGATACCTATAGTTTTACATACATAATTCTTCATCGTACTCCTTCTTCAAAATTCACCCAAGAAAATATTTTTTTGAATTCTACTGAAGTCCAAAAGAAAAACCAGAAACACAATACATAGATACACAAAGACCCTCCCCAGGCTAAGACCAGAAAGGGAGTATGGCTGAGAGCACTGCTGAAGGAAAAGGCTGGCAGTGTTTTTAGGTATGAATTACGTGACTTTTAAGATATTCAGGGACAAAAATGGCATTATGTCTGATCCCATGTAAAACATGAAATATTTCTCCTAAAATCCTCACAAGCCTAAAATAGCTCTACACAGTCCAGGCACTTGTTTGTTAGAGGTGAGTATGCTACAAGGAAAAAGGAATGAGAGCAGATCCCCTATTGTCCTCCTCCTCTCTGAAGCAGGGGTGGGGAGGGAGAGAGAGTCACTTTTTCCCATGCATTCCCATACACATTAACAAATGGCAACTTCAAAGGTTTCATCAGCAGATTTTATGCTTTGGCACACCAAAAAGAGTTCATCATTTCTATTACTGTATCCATTAATGGTTCACACGTGCAAGGGCAGCATGCTCAGACATACCAGAAGGTGATTTTTCAACATCAGCCTCTTCTCAGATCCACATCCTGTTGAAACAGTTCCTTCCTATAACTTTATATTTAATACTGCTGACCAGCAGGACTAATGGATACAGTTTATGTTCCTGAAAGCTCAAATATTAATTCTGTATACAAGAGAAAACTTCAC
>VYZP01048522.1:48713-61721 GCA_013400635.1 Hypocryptadius cinnamomeus | reverse complement strand
TACAAGAGAAAACTTCACTTATTGTCATTCACAGAGCATATACCAAACACTACCTTAGTGAGTGACAGATCCCTTTCTCCTTTCAATTTCTCTCTAATAAACATCTTCCTGAGTACACCTACATCAGAATCAAGTACCTTCAATACCACCTTGGGCAACCTCTACATTACTGATGCCTTCCCTATAGGAAGTATTGCTTGCTCATTGTTCTCAATGTAGAATAAAGACTGCTGGTTCTTCTGCAAAGTTAGAAGTTCACATCTAAGGACAACATCATCAAAGATGAGGTAATTTTCCATGTTTATTTGAGTAATAATAACTCAAAGTGGCCTAAAGTTGAGTGACTGGTTTTCAGAAATGGTTCTGCTGCTTTGGACTACAACCGATTGCCACTGACATCTTTTCCACCCCGACATCTCTTCCATTCCTCTCTGAACAAACATTCAGTAACTCAGTGGTTACACTGTTTGAATCAAAGCTATGAAGGAAAGATCACCACTTCTCCAAAATTACTAACCATGCAGAGGTATCAATACATAATCATTCTGTGTTTGTGATATGTTAAAATCTCATGTGAAAACCAAAGCAAAATGTTTCAGATGTACTTCTACAGCTGGTGACTTGCCTATTTATCAGACACCTTTCCCAACTGCACTGTTGCATCTAGAGCTGGTGTGCCATGGAGTCTGACTGTGGGGCAATGGTGCTGGTTCCACATCTTAGCAGAACTTCATCCTTGATGAATTCCTTAGCTACATGAAGTATTTCTAGGTTTATTTTACCATAACATGTGAGCAGTCCATGAATTCACCCTTTGAACGTTCCCAGATTATGCTGAATTACTATTATTTCCCTAGTTTTCAGGCAAACCCCCCCACCACGGAAAGATCAAGAAGCTGCCTAAAGGTTATGTGACACTTTTACAGCAGAGAACCAAACTTAAAATTTGCTCTTATAAGGTTAACATTACATTTCCATGATTTCTCCTGTTGCTACCTTCAGATTCATTTATGAACAGTGTACAGCAGTGTAACTGGAACCTACTCAAGCCACTTAAAAATATTATTTTCTGGAAAAGGCTACATGTAGGCTATTTTCCATCACATTATATAAAAAGAGTGCTTCAAGAAAGCTAAATGAACATTCAAGAAAGACTTGAGTCTTCTGATTAGTTGACATTGACAATTACATATATAACATACATATTCTTGACACTTTTTTGTAAACATACTTAAAATTTGGGAGACAACACTAAAAGTGCAGTCTGCAGGGATTTTAGAAGAAAAACAAACTGGACAAAGAACTATTATAAAGACAGCCTGCTTTACTAGGCTCAAGAGGAAACCTGCAATTCAAAACTGCGTGGTCTGCCACAGGAGGGCTCACAGTTGACGCTTCCACTTAATTTAGTGGCCTGTTTCAGAAAACTGACATCCTCACCCACTCTTCCTCAAAACCAAACTGAAGTTAAGGCCAAACAGCAGCATTTCCACTAAAACACCTTTGCTTTTTGCAAAAGGGAAAAATGCTGCACCCATTTATGTGTTCCACAAACCAGTCAAGTGCATGCTCTGAACTCAGGGCTTCACTGAAGAACACTGAAGTGACATCTCCAGCCACAGTCCAAGCAGGGATCTGAAGCTGTCCTTTCACAACACAAGAAGTACAACAGAAATAGTGATTTAAGGAGTTTCCAACCTCTTTTGCCCCTGGGACTCATTTTAAGAACCACAGCATGGTATTCAATTTTAGCTTTTGTAGGCACAAGTATTTCCAGGGGTGTGATATGAACCAATACAAAAAAAACCCCTCTTATTTGAAGGAAGACAGGACTGAGGGACAAATCTGACCATAAACTGGTTATAACAACTTTAGAATAAGGTTAAAGAGAGGAAGTAGACACACAGGGTACACAATTAGTCCCAAATGGTGTTACCAAAAACCTCCTATCTGATGCTACAGCCAAAACAGCTGCAGAAACAGGAACTCACGTGAGCTTCAGCAAGGACTCATCAGAATACAAGTGATTCCACTTCCACAGTTCAAATACTGCATTTTGCAGAGAGAAATTCCCTCCCCTAAAGGAAAAGACTGAAGAAGTGTTAAGCAAATATTCAAAACAATGTGTCTTCCACAAAGAAAATAATGGATTTAATTCCTTGAAGCACCTCAAATATTTTAGTGGTCAGTTGCACTCCTACTATTAACTTCTCCTATTAACATTTGCATTATCTGGATCTGATTCTTCAGTCTCTGGAAAAAATGCAACAGTACTAGGCCATGGCAAGAATTTCGGTAGGATCTTTTCAGGAGAGGAAGGGATGGAGGGGAGAGATCAAAGCTGCTCTTATCTCCTCATTGCCTGTCTGCCAAAGACACTGCCACCTTCTGTGTGTCAAAGCTGACTCAAATGTCAGGAACAAGAGAACCATAAAGTGGAAATACAGGTGTTTTCATTCCACTTCCAAGGGAAGACAAAAGGTTATACTGCACCTATTTCTGGCATTAAAGAAAGACATCTAAGCATGCTAGTAATACAAAGAAAAGAAGAGATGGCCTCTCATCTTAACTCCTAGCAGAATTACCTGTGATAATGCCAGTAGAGAAACTGGGAAGATTTAGCAACTCTAGTTCTAAAAGAAAGGTTTATTCCAGGCTTGCAGTTGTAAGGAGGTTAAAACAAGTTAAATTACCAGGCTTGTAAAAAAAGATATCATCTACCACCAACCCACACCCCATACTATGTGTGATTTTAACATGTGCTTTTAGCCCTGAATTTTGGAAAGTATCATATTTACAATGACTCGTGAAAGAAGTAGAACTAACCTCACACAGAGCGGCAAAATACTCCCCCTGATGACTCAAAACCAGCTCTTTCTACCAGTATTGTTTAAAATGTGACACAAATCTGGCAAGATAAATTCTGACCAGAAGTCAATAGTCATTGCTATTCTGACCGTTGATGCTGCTCAGTCACAGACAGCTTCATCCTGCTCTTCAGAAGAAAACTCTCCCTTCTGATCCTTCTTCAAGACTGCTAGTCTAGGGAGCTTTTACTTAAGTGCTACTCTTTAAAAAAATTGTATAACAGTAGTGGCCTTAATCTGGGGCCAGTTTGTTTACATAGCCTTTTCTAATCAAGCATTAGCACATTCCTCCCTGCAGGACTACAGACAAGATGTTCAGGTTGCCCATCAAACACTGCTTGAAGTCCTTCAGCCAGCACTTGCAGGAGACTGGGAGGACCTATCAGTAAAAGACTACTCTCATCCACACCTTCTTACCTGTTCTCAGTGTTAAAAACCTGCTATCAGCTGTCAACAGAAACAGGAGACACGCAGAAGGTGTTTTTGACTTGACTCATTAGAGCCACTTCTCCCAGTCCCAGGTAGGCTCAAGCAGAGCTTGAGACAAGAAACAATATAACTCCATTCCTATGTACCCTAACGAGTAGGAACAGCATCATCCTGGCCCGTGTATCTCACAGACACTGTGTGAGCAGGGCCAAGGGCACCTGCCCTGCAGCACACAGACATGCTGCCAGTCCTCTTTTCAGGTGCCAAGGAACCACCCCAGCACAACCACAACTCCCTGTCCCCTCAGAGCATCACCTTTTGGAACAGGACCCATGTTAGCCATCCATCAACTGCTACCACACGGACTTGTGAACTCCCTGCTTTGCTCACTTTTTGGACTTCTGCAATAAAAGTACTGATGCCTATCTATGGTCCTTTTCTTCTACTAGATCTTATCATGCATTTTAGAGACACACACAAAAACTGCACAAACACAGAACAGCAAAGCAGCCACTCACAAATATGCTGCTCTTCAATATCCACCTCCACATCCAGCTGCACAGAGGCAGTAACGTGGTATAAAGCAATTCGGCTTAACTACTTTGTCGCCAATGGGAAACAAGTAGTCACGCATTTAAAACCTCAGCCAAAATCAGAATGCTTCCTCCCACATTCATGGTAGAGTCCACATTAAAAAATCCACAAATCTTTACCCAAAGCAGCACAAGAAGAGAGCAGTCTTATTTGAAATAAGGCTGAATTTCAGCTACCACTGAGAAGGTACAGGCTTATAATCAGAACCAAAAGCAAAACCCAAGTTAATGGCTCCTTACAGAGCCGTTGTGCAACTCGGGTTTCTGCCAGAACACCCGTTTCCTAGCTGCAGAGCAGCTTTGCAGCTGGTCAGGCCTTCAGTACAGGTACATGGGTGGTTACAGAACACCAGCTACACCGGCTGGGTCCTCCCCAGCTGCAGAGCTTCCTCTTTCTCTTTAATGAACCTCATTAGGCTCCTCCCTGCCTATTCCTCAAGCCTATCCAGGTGCCTCCAAATGGCAGTACTATCATCAGGTCTATCAACTTCCCATCTTGCATCATCTACAAAATTCTTCACCTGGCCCTATTAATATTTTATTAATGAAGAGATTGTACAGTACTGGACCCTGTACTTCTCCCACAGACTGGAATTACACCAGAAGTGTTTAAAGGATTTTAGTAAACCAGAACCAAAACTTTCAGCACAACAAACCAGCTGGTAACTAACTCCCACAGCAAAAGCATGACCAGCACAGGAACTGCCCTGCAGAGCAGCAAGCAGCCACTGATACAGTCTCCCACTCCGCTCCTCTTACCACAGTATGCTCTGCAGCCCAGGCAGTCAAACTTCTCACAGGTATCCAATGCGTACTAGCCAAGTTCTTCTGCTATGCAAAGGCTCACATATACAGAATATCTTCCTCCACAAAGCATTTAATATAAATCAGTAGCAACCAGAGCTAGAGGCTACCCCAGCTGAAAGCCAGCACAGGGAAGGACCACAGCCCCACGCACCTTGGAGGGACTGGCTTTCACCAACAGAGCTTTTGCCTTACTAGTCAGTCAGTCATCACTGGCCTGAATGGGCTAAGTTCAGTCTTAACAGATTCTGACCCAAAGTCACTCTGTGTTCATATCTCCCATTTTAACTGCTATTCAACCTCAGGATCACAGCAAGGACACTCACTGCTCCTCACAGACAAGTGACACTACCCCTTATGACTGTGACCCACTAAAGCATGAGATGCTTGTTCAGTGGGCAGTAATTTACAAACATGGAGTGCTATGGGTGCAGCACTTCAGTGATCCCAGAAAAAGCCACAGTCCTTTTTCTCAAAACTAGTATAACTGGGAACCATGAAAAACACATTTATTTGCCCTCAGGATAATCACCATGGCAACTGGCTTCCAGGAAAATATTAGTCAACAGCTTCAGTAACGAAGGCCATTGGATTTGTTAAGGACGCAATCAGCTCACACAAATACAAAATGTACTGAAATTTGCCAAATTTATGCCTGAAGAAACTGTAAGTAGGTACCTGCAAACTTCCTGTCATAACCCATCCCACCAGCTGAATCAACGGCAGTACCATTCATCTCAACACTGCAGTGTCCTTTAATGTTCTTTGAACTTTTTAGACACCCTGTAGAACAGTTTTAATGCAACGTGCCTTAATGTACACAATTTCACCTTTCAAACCACTTCTTTACATCAAAAGAAAACTTTACCTTATACTCAATCTCCTTGTCACCCAACATTTTAGTAATTCACTTTTAGTTATATGAGTTTGAATAATTAAACTGCACTTATGTTTTTTCATGAAACAATGTTTTACAAAGGTAGGTCAATATTATCTTACAATTAAGGAAATAAAGAGTAATACTCTGTTTAGGAATACACACTCACGGAGGCATGCACTCTATGTTCTCTTACAGGTATTCAAAGATACTGCAGGAGTTGTTCTATTTTCACAGAATGGCAGCTTTTTTTGGAAATGTGCACCATTAACTGATAGGATTACAGAGATCATAACCTACTTATATACACCAAAAAAATGTACCAAGTTGGGTTACAGAATCCACATCCCTGGTACACTGCATAAAGGACCACCAAGGTGGCAATGGGCAGCTCAGGAACTCCTGATGTGTTCCTACAGCTTCTATGAAAGCAGCTTACAGGAAACAATGCTCCTCCTTTCTGCCCAATGCTACTTTTGCACACTGCCACAGCCAAATAACACGGCCCAGGCAGACTGAGAAACGCATCTGAAGTATGCTGCACCAACTTCTGCCCACTCGTAACAGAGAATCTCACCAAGGTGCCAATCCCTGGCCCCAGCTCTGCTTGCAGGCGAATGATGGAGGAGTTCCTTCAGTGCATGTAAGGGATCCCCTTCCCAACCACTGCACTTTGCTGCCCATCACAGTTCACATTTGCACTGCAACACAGCCCATTCTGCCTTCCCGTTACAGCAACACCATCAGGCTGTTTTAAGCCAGACAGGGAGGTAGGTCAGATTTGTGTCCCTCCAGCATCATGTCAGCCTGAATCACTGGAGCTTATCAACAAAAGCGTGTGTGTTGTCTGCTAAACACATTCTGTACAGCAATGTGGCATGATGAATGATTCAGTCGGGTAGCTACTTTCAGCACAACCAGTTTTCCTTTTTAAACTAAACCCACTAATGAATGTCTCTTCTGGAAGCCAGAGAGGTGTGTGTTTGGCTGCCTTTCACTGTAACCCACCATTAACTGACAAGACCACCACTGCTCTGGAACGTTGGCATCTACATCACAGAAGGGATAACCAAAGGGAGTCAAAGTAGTTTACAGAAGGAAAAGATGTTATCAGTGCACATCAGCCTCCTCTAAGCTCACACAGAGGCAGTTAGCCAGCTTCCTCATTCCAGGTTTAGAATATATATAGACAGCTAAAAGCTTCCAGGAAAATAAAACTGTGCATGCTGGTTACTTTCTATGCTGTGGAAACAGTCAAGGCTGTCCATCTCTTCTTACCTGGGTGGGACAAACCTGCACAGCAACAAGGCAAATCCCACCCTGATCTGCTTGTGTCTTGTACATCACAGGCATATTGTCTAATGAGACTGCTCCTTTCTGGCAGCAGAGACCACTGTGCCAGAACCTGTGCACAGGAAGGCAAGCAAAATATCCTTCTTTCCTAACCTTCATTCCAGATGCTTCCAAATTCAAGGCAAGTACTCTGTAACTTCATGTGACTGCTTTACCTAACCAAACAGAGCAACCACCATGGCCTCCCAGGCGCATTTCAATGACTGCTACATGTCTGTCACACACATTGACGAAGAAAATTTCTGCAGACCATAGTGGTATTTAGGAACTGAATGGGTGAGCAGTGGATACAGCTTTTCTCAAAACAATCTTTCAAGTACTCCCACAGCAGGTTCAACCAAGGTCATCCTCCATACAATGCCAGCTGGGTATTCTGGTGCTCCTACCGCCTCACTGCGTATTCATATATTCTGCTGCTAAAACCATGCAAAACAGTGCACACCGGCCTAAATCTAGAATATGTATACCTAGAGCTCTCTTTGCCTAATCAGATGGCCTTCCCCTTCCATGTGTTCTAAGCTATAGCAGGCATACATACCTCAAAAGTGCTCAGGGTAGCTTGTCTCTTTGCATAGGTATGCTCACAGTTGTAATCCAAATGTCATCAACAGATGTCTAATTTTAAAAATTTAGAAGAATAAATTCCAGAGGAAACGGGAAAGTCAGGGGAGGGAAGAAGATATGATTTATCAGCTTCTACATTTGCAGACATCTGCAGTAAGTACTGTAGGTCATTTTCAGAGTAAATCTTGGCAACAAAGCTTCTTTGTAGAGGAGAAAGACCTGCCAAAATTAACAAGCATAATAAGAAACGCCATTAATACCTCATAAACAATAAAACAGCACACATATTCAGAGTCCCCTTCAGAGAAAAGAATTAACTCATTTGAAATACTGGGTTTCTACTAGCTCTGATGTATTTAAAATTAGAAGCAGCCTCTGAAGTTACCTCATACTCTGACTACTTTAGCCTAATAAATTATCTCAAGGAGGGAAATCATCTAAGCATTCAAATGAAGTTTGATCATATCAGAGCATACAACACTATACCACATCACAGATTGCCCTGATTCAGACAAACCTCTCCAGCTCACCAAATGCCTTGATGTTCACTGGGTATTTTGCCACAGGAGTGCCTGTGTGACCAATGTCAGACTAAAGAATTAAGCCGTTGTCCAAAACGAGGACCAACACAGAGCGTGACGGAAGCCCCAACACAGCACGCACATAAAGTACATACTTGGGGTGTACCTGCATGGCATAAATGTTCAGAAGTGTTGGCAAACTTCTGAACTTCTCAGGTTTGGATTTAAGTTAATAAAACATAAACGTTTTTGGGGCAGAGACCTCCTGTTCTGTGTTTGCATTTCACATGGTGTGTCAGATCTAGCTTCCAAATCAAAGTTCTCAATCTTATTTTGATAGAAGTGTTTTGTATTTTTGGTACACGAGTAAGATTCTTCTCTATAAATAAAAAGGGTCAACTAGACCTGCATTACCATAAAATGTTTCTGAAAGTATGAAGACATTATATTTTGCAAAAATATATTTAACTCCACACAATTGCTTGTTTTCTTCTTTCCTTTTTCCTTAACAGCTTGGCTGGAACAACAATTTTGAGAATATGGAGCTTAAATTCAAGCCCAAAGAATCAGCTCATTGTGCTGTAACAATATCCAGGGTCTCAACTGCTTAGGGGAGTTAAGTATTTTAAGTATTTAATCATAGCAGAATAATAAGTTTCTGGAAGTGAAGACAATGCACGTCTAGACCGCCACCTTTCATTTCATTCAGCCATCTTCACTCTTTCCAGGGATGTCAGTTTATCTAGGAAACATTGTGCCAAGTTCACAGATTTGCTGACCTTGGAAGGGACCTCTGGATGTCACCTGGGCCACCCAGGGTACATTGCCGACACACCATTTTTACAAGTCTTGCTCTTGAGAGACCACCCTCTTCCTGGCCCTAGAGAGATCAAGTCCCCATGAGCTCCAGCCCCCACAGAGAGTGCACGACCTCTGTGCCAAGCAGCATTTCAGTGTGCTACAGCCACCAGCCTTCACCAGGCCTTAGCGGACAGGCACAGCAAAAACCACTCCCTGTATTTCAGGGGTGAGGAGACTCCACGTCTATCAAGAGGCAGCCAACCAGCCAGCTCATCTGAGAAACACCTTGCACTCAGTGAATTCAGGTGCCAAAACCCAGCTCTCACTGGCAGACAGCTACAGAACCACCTGAGGAAAACACGCCACACCAGTAAATGTGCTGGGGAAGCCAGTGGAAAGGGAAGACTCCTCCTCCAGAGCTCTAAGCAAAAATTCCTAGAAACCAAGCCCAAGATATTATCACACCAAGTCTTTTTGAATGGTTCAAAATAATTCTCAGAAAGACCAGAGAAAACACTAACACGAGGTTTGCCTGACTCCAGAGCAGCCACAGCTGCTGGCTCACAGTCAGGCACAGGCCATTCACCCAAGCAGTGGAGGAGCTGCTTGCTCCCCCCCACCAGACTCACTAGATACAACCCATTTCCTGCAGAATGCACCTCTCTAAATACATGGACACAAAGTCTGTAGACTTCCAATGATTTCTATTTTGTATCTGAATTAGACACAGGTTTTAATTACAGGAGATGTGAGACAGCACAAACTGTGACACAGAAATGCTTAGAAAACCAAACTCAGCAACTTTTATGTGGTAGATGGAGGAGGGAAACCCCAAACTTTATGGAAACCTGAAGTTCCAATTTCTTTCTAAAGCAAATTCCACACAAAGTAGATCTTTCTCCATCTTCAGTTTGCTTCCATATTTTGGATGACTTCCAGACCAGCTGGGTGGGTTTATCAGGCAGCAGAACTGGACACAGTGTATACAAAGCTCCAACAAACTTGTTCGTTGGTGCCAGAACCCTGCGTGACTACAGAGCAGCGCAAGCCCTGCAAGCTGGGGAGCCCCACTGTCCCCAGACAAGAGAAGGAAGAGCCCTCCCGGAACCAAGACAGAAACAGCCCTTCCAGTGAGTACACCTACTCACCGGGCCTTCCTTGCCTCTAGACACTTCCAGATGAACCAAGAATTTACCCTAAGAGAATGATCATGACCAAAAATGGCACATGTTAATCTTTAGTAAAACAGAGTGGTGAGCATCAGGGACAGCAACACTTACTCCCTGTGCTGAGGAGAACCCAGTGGTACTGGCTCAGGTCAAAGCATCACTACTTCAGTGCTACGCCAGTAGCCTGAACTAAGGGCTCCCAACCTACAGAAACACCTGATTTTAAGGTTTGTGGATGATGGACACTGACGCAGTGGGAGTTACATTACCCTCTTCTGTCTCCCCCTCTCATAGACTTCCACTTAGATCTTTGTACCTTCAGTTCAGACCTTTACACTTCCTACCCACCAAGAAGCCTCATTAAGTTTCCCTAATGATAGAGTTTTTTAGTGAAAGCGATGCCTCCACCCACCATGGGAGTTTTGCTGGCCACCGCATTTGTCACTAATACACACCAGGTACTTCTGTGTCTCCAGTGACAGCAGCTGCACACAAGTCACAAACAGTGTCAGCTCCAAGTCTTGTAAATTCTGGCACTCATAAAGCTTCGAAGCTGCTGCTTTACTTCTTAAGCTCTTTACTTCAAAGGCCTGTCACTGACAATATGCTTTTAAGTCGGCAAATTCTGAACTCGCCATGAAATAATTCGTGTCTTAACCATCTCATCAAAGACAGCCATGGCGAGCAGGAATCAGTGAAGCGAACACACGCCTCAGCCCGCCCCAGCGCGAGGACCGAGGCCGTGCCTCGCGAAGCCCCAGCACCAGCGGTGCGTGGGGCCGCCCCCGGGAGCGGCCGGGGGTCTGTGGGGACCGCGGGGATCGGGGCGATCGCGAGGGCCACGGCAGGGGCCGCGGGCGCCGCTCGACACCGCCGGGCCGGACATCGCCCCGCGAAGCCCGGGCCCTGCGTCCCGGACGACGGCCTGGAACGGGGAGAGCGGGCCGGCGGGGCCGCGACCCGGACAGAGAGCCCTAAACCGGCCGCAGGAGCGCGGGCGGCGAGAGACAGCGCGGCCGAGCGGGGGGTCTGGGGGTGGGTGAGGCGCTCGCGATGGGCGCATGCGGGGCCGGTCGGGAGGGGTCCCCTCGCCCCATCCCTCGGTTCTGGGTGTTCTCCCGCCCCGTCCCGATCCCGTTCCCTCTCCGTTCCCGATCTCGCGGTCCGTCGGTCACTCACCGGCCGAGCGGCGGCCGCTCCATCCCGCGCGCCGCCACCGCCCGGCCCGGCCGCGTGACGTCGCGCGAGAAGTGGGACGGGGCGCGCGCGGTGGCGTCACTTGCGGGGGCGGGCCCTGCGGTAGGGCACGCCCTCCCCACGGCGCCTGCGCGCTGAGGCCCCACCCCCAGCAACTCTGCTGAGGNGGCCCGGCCCGGCCCGGCCCGGCCCGGCCCGCCCCGCTCCGCTCTCGTTCTCGCTCCGCGGGGTTTCTGCCCGGCCCGGCCCGGCCCGGCCCGCTCCCGGCCGCGGGGGGCGCCGGGGCGGCTCTCGGTGCTGCGGTGACGGCAGACTCGCACTCCAGACCCAGTTTTTCTCTACTCACCTCTTCCGTCTCCCGCAGCCCCTTCCCGCTGGGCCCGGTCCCTTCGGGCGCAGCCACGGCTGAGCTCCCTTGTGTGGCTCCTCGCCTTGAGACCCTGGCACCCCCGCTCAGGTGTGACCCCCGCACAGGTGAGTCACGGCCCCCTCAGCGCTGACTAAAGCACAGCCTTCCAAAGAGCAGGGAAAGCCCACCTCCCCCTGCCAAACACACTTGGCTCTGACCTCTGTGTCGAAGGAGCAGGAAAGGACGGTCATGCCAGGGTTAGCTCTTAATAGTTACTATGGCTTGAAATATCCTTAAAAGGTAAAATCCATGCATTTCCATCACAGCAGACCCTCCAGCCTGAGGTATCTCAGATCAATAGCATATTCCCAGCTGAGTATTAAAGGGGCTGTCATCTGATTTTCTGGCTCCCGTGACTTAAATTGCTGTAGCTTTGCTGTCATGGTCCAGAAATCCTAGAGAGCCTTCAATGTAATGATGGCTCATTATAACTTTGAAGGATGCACTTTACTCTCTAGGTAATGGTGTAATGCAATAATATAATGAAAAATACACTTCCATTTGCAAGACGCTCTGTCTCTTGTAACTGCTCCAATGCAGCCAAAGAAGCTAATAAAAGAAAAGCAATTAATGCAAATAGTAATAAAAATTTAGTCTTTTCCACGTGGCATTTCCAAGAAAGTCAGCCTCATATCATTGCTCTTGAGCTAGATAAATGTGATTAACCCCCACTGCAGATGGAGGTGCTGTATTAAAAACACCTTTCTCAAGTGTCCAGGTACAGGGCACCCGATGCTCAGAGGGCACAGGTCCAGCCCAGCATAATGCTCATCATCAGCAAGGAACACCAAGGCCCCACAGCGGATCTACACAACTTCTCTGCATACAGCAGCACGTGTCCTTGTTGTGTGACTGGATTGCCCTGGATTCCCGGTGCTGTGCCGAGCGCTGGAATGAAGCCCTGGACAGCTTTTCCCTTTGGTAAGGCACACTACTGCACAGTGTGAACGTAAACCGACTGTGTGCAATCTCCTTCTTGTACCCAGCACTGTCGGCACCTCGCAGCACCTGGGCTCGCTCACTTAAGCGGCCCTTGCACCCCACAACTGCCCATGGGCACCCATGGCAGCAGGTGGAACACTACCCTGCCTACGGGCACCCAGACCTCGCAGTGCGTAACCCCAGGGAGTGCCCAGCAGTCAGACCCGAGGGCAGACGTGTCACACGCGTGTCGGCTGTGCTCGCGTAGGCTGAGCACAGGGCAGCGAGCACAGGGCAGCGAGGGGCACGGGGGGACACGCCGGGCGGAGGCCCGCACCCCGCAGTGGCAGGTTCGTCCGGCAGGGGGCAGCAGAGCCCCAGCCAGGTGAGCGNTGCCCGGCCCGGCCCGGCCCGGCCCGCCCCGCCCCGCTCCGCTCTCGTTCTCGTTCTCGCTCTGGCTCTGCCGGGTCTCTGCTCTGCCCGGCCCGGCCCGGCCCGGCCCG
>VYZP01048522.1:9520-47688 GCA_013400635.1 Hypocryptadius cinnamomeus | reverse complement strand
GGGACTGAGCTGGGATCGGGCAGGGACTGAGCTGGGATCGGGCAGGGACTGAGCTGGGATCGGGGAGGGACTGAGCTGGGATCGGGCAGGGACTGAGCTGGGATCGGGCTGGGACTGAGCTGGGATCGGGCTGGGACTGAGCTGGGATCGGGCTGGGACTGAGCTGGGATCGGGCTGGGACTGAGCTGGGATCGGGCTGGGACTGAGCTGGGATCGGGCAGGGACTGAGCTGGGATCGGGCAGGGACTGAGCTGGGACCAAAGTGCAACTGAGCGGCACCGGCAGTAGGTGTTACGGTCGCACACTCAGGCAGACCGCACGTACCGATAGCTCCAGGGACAGGGCACACTCACATTAGGGCTGAAACACCTGTTTCATATCCATTGTCGGGGCTAAGACAATGGATATGAAACAAAGCTAGACTTTCATACTGGCACTTTACTATTGACCCATAACCTGCACTTCAACTCAACACAAGTATTATTTTCTGTAGAAAACCTCAAAACTCAAACTTTGTTACCTGCTGTCTGAGAGTCAAGACAGAAACGGTTTAATCCTTCCATTGTACAAAAAGGGAAGAATGCCTGAACTGAGGACGTGAGGAACTACTGAAACCTTTGGTAGCAGGTCACTGTTGGACAAATGGGGAAGGCACACAGCACTACTTAATCACAGCAGAGGCTTCAGGATCCCATGTGGGCTTGGATCTGCAAGTGAAATAAATCATAGCATGTGTCTCAGACTGGGTAGCCAAGTGGTGTCCCTCTACCATGGAAAGGAACGGGCAGGTGCTATTCCTGCTCCTGTTCCTAGGAGTTCATACTGCCCCTCTAATGCAGTACTCGGCTAGATTGTCACTACTGACAATTAACCAAATGTTACCACACCACTCATTAGTCTGAATCCTGTAAAAGTACCCAACAGCACTATGTCACTGAGAGTGACTGTGTTCACCCTTGGAAGAACCACAAAAGCTTCACTGCCTGTTGGCACCTCCTGTCAGCAGCTGCTCTTGCCATCTACGTGTCTGTCCTGCCTCACATTTCATGTCCATATAGAGGTTATACAAGGAGCTAAGCTTGTAACACTGAATTACAAAGTTGGGAGGGCTGTAGTAAAAGTGGGGTTTTATTCAAACCAGTATAGTGCTAAGATGGATTTGGGAAACATAGATTCAGGTCAGTTAGAAATCAATAATCAAACCTGACTATTATAAATTCACAAATACATTTCTGCATTTTTTCCTTACAAAGTTCTTTGCAAACTGCAGTTGAAATACCTAAGAACTTTCTATCCACTAAAAGGCTGGGATACAAATGAAATGTGGAAACTGCAGGCCTTTGAGTTATTCAGGCCAAATGAGCTGGTTCAGGGAACAGACTGTGAAGGACAGACTTGTACTGAGCATATTCTCTCCATTTTCAACAGACTACTGGGGTAGGCTCAGCTTTGGCGGTACTGTGTGACCTGAATTTCACAGTCTGCCTAGAAGCACAAATCAGGCTGGAAAAAAAAAAGAAATGCAAGAATGCAGAAGGTCCTTGTTTTCCACTTCTTCTCTGTCTTCCATTTGAACTGTATATGAGAGAGAATGAGAGAGTAAGAGTGGCTGAAGAACTGCATTATGCAGGGCACTGTGTGCCCTGAAGTACAGAATATCAGGGAACTGAGGGATAGCCCGAGGTGATCAACTGATGCTGGGCTTTATTATGAGTTCAAGTCATTGACTTGAGATCTGGATGACAACATCTGAATTTGGGATATTTAAATCCAGGATTACAGTTGGATTTTTGCCCCAATGAGTCACTGACAATCACAAAGTAATTCAATGTAAGAGACAGAAGCAAAATCAGCTCAGTTCTCAGACCCTATTCTAACCAAATAACCATGTGGTCTCCCGGTTTGGTGCTTATAAAAATACAACACACATGCTGTAGTTTGCATCAGCAAACCATTCTCCAGCTGCTTTTAAATGTATCTTTGTTCATGTTCAGGCTTAGCTGAAAACACCCAGGGGAAGAGAATGACACAAAACCTGAGAGGCATATAGACTTTGTGCCTCACAGTCTTCTCAACAGAAGCAGGTGTTAAATGACTCAAGGAACTTTTACTCCAGTGTGGCATGTTCATTCACTCAGCTTCCCTTGGGATGCACGGAGTCTGCCAGCTGGACTGATGTGAAGAGAAATCTACAAGAAGATCACAGAAGCCATTTCTAAAAATCAATACTACTCCTGGTCTCAGCAGATACCCCACGGACCCCATGTGTGCCTTTATTGCCCCATAAAGAACAATGTCTAGTATTTGTTCGATAATTACAATTCCTGCCCCCAAAATGGCATCTGAATACCTATTGATTCTCACTTTATGCTGTTTGCTCGTAAACAAACCCATTAAGCACCGTGGAAGAACCTATCGTTATTACAATGACTATGCAAGTTATAAAGTTGCAAATTAGATAAAGGTCATTGTTGTTATGTAGCTCATAGTACAATATGAAAATTGTCTTGAGCAACTGGTTGTGGAGACCTTTCCTCCCCCTCCAAGTCTCGCAGCTGCACACCAAGCTCCATCTAAATGACTGTGCACGACGGGCAAGGGAGCAGTTCTATACTGAGTTCTCTGTAAACTTCCCTCATATTAACCAGGTAATTCACACAGTCCACCAAAGGACGCCCAACCTACTGTGCTCTACACAAGGCACACATGGCAGCATATCAGATCTCTGGTGGCTTCTGTGGTTAGTCAAGTACAGGCAGTAGCACTTCCCAGTTGATTTCCAGCCACACCTCTGGTGCCATAAATCCATATATTTGCTATAGTGAAGGCTTGGATTCTAAGTAAGAGCGTCCAGTTTCACTGGTGTTATTAGTAATGGTTGCAAGTGACAGGAATAAAAATTCCTGTAGCCATGTGCCCTGCAGACACGGTGAGACTAATGGACAATACCAGAAACAGTAAACTGTGTCATTAATATTTGCTAAGACCTTCCTATAAATGGCCTGTGCTGGAATCAGACAGCAAAACCTGCATGTCTTTATCCTGGCAATGGCAAGTGACTAGCTTTCTTATAAGCCTTGCCTTACACAAGGGAGAAAATCCATGCCAGGATAAAATGACTGTCTTCTTTCTTTTGTGTCCTTTTGCAACACTTCAGCAAAGCTCACAAATCAACTGTGACCTAGTCCTGATTAGCTTGATGCTGATTTACAGCTACCCAAACTCTTGAAATATCATATTTATGGCCAACACAACTGAAATGATTACTCCACCCTCTCGCTTCATCATTTCATACACCTCCAGATGCATGTGTAGATGTGTAGGTGCACACAGAGGTGTATGCATATACATCTAGATTTCATTCTAACTCTCATGGGAAGACAATCTCAGATTTTACTTCACCATAGTACTTACGACAACAGGATTCTGATCTTCACTGTTGCTGTGCTACAGGACTCTTAAAATCAGTAGCTGAAAAGATAAAATGTCTAATCTTACTGCAGGAACATGGTCAGCAAATTTAAGCCCTCACAAAATGAGTAGACCAAATAACTTAGTAACTATTAAGAAAGACAAAGGTACTAGAAAAAAAGGCAGGAACAGTTCATTAGTAAAATCCAGCATAGCACACATTCATCATCACAGGCAGACTATCCAGATTGCTCCTAGTGAACTGGACGGGAGAACTGGCTGCAAGCTGAGGATTGTGGACTCCAAAATCAAACCAGCACTTTCAAACACTTGGTGCCAAACACTAAATCTCTTAGCAACTCTACCTCAGAAATTTCCACCTCTTCACACCAAATTATGGCTTCTCTGTCATAATTAGTATGTCTTAGCAGTGAGTATAAAGGGACAGGCACAGAGCAAACACATCACCATGTCTCTTCTTAAATTTCTGTGGAAGTAGTGATCTTCTATCTACAACCATCCAATTGACTTTGCAATTTACCTGACAGTGTGAGTCAGACTTGCTTCTGAAAAGTAAGCTGAATGTCTTCTATCATTCCAAAACCAATTTCCCCAAATCTGTTCTTGCTATATGATGAAACTTGCCCCAGTTCAAACCTTGTATTTTGGCAAGGTGAACTGAGCTGTAAATTTGCTTCATCTGATGACTGTTGGAAGTGAACAAGATCTTGAGTCTTGTCATCAGTAGCTGTGAAAAAACAACAGGCTGGGGAGCTGGAAGGTTTTTTTTTGTGCTTGGAGGCATACAGCCATGCTTGTTTCATTGAGTGACATTATTTGTTTTGAAAGATCCTGGACTGTGCCTGAAACAAGAATCAGGGCACAGAAATATTCTTTCTGACGATGGCAATTTTCTTCCCAAATCACAGGGTTCACTTGACTGGAAAACTATAGAAATGATTCTGCATAAACATTGTGGAGATAATTACAAAATAAAGAATCACTACAATGAATCTATTGAGATCTTTAATTCCAAATTGTCACCATCCCAGAAAGAATAAACTGTGAGTTAGTCTGACTCTTAAGTATACAATTAAGCCTGTCAAGTTTTGGCTGCATAGTATGCTGTTTAATATTGAAAAATCTGTCAGTAAACCAATATGTGGCATTAATGTCATAATGCTTTGGGTTTGCTTCCTCATGGAACAATAAAACTATTTAGCCGAGACAAGCAACATGTTATTTATACACCTTTTGGCAACAGTTTTAATGATATGTGGGATACTGCCCTTTCCTTCTAATATAATAGTTCCCTTTTTGGATTGAAATTGATGAGGGGAGCTGTGTATGTGTTCCCCATGTGGAATTTACTCAGTAATTCTATTAACGGCTTCCTCACAAAGAAATAAATGTTCTCAATCTCCTTCAATACTCATCCTACTCATTATTTAAAACAGAAGGCCTAATCTCTCCATATATTAAGTTTCCTCAAAGGGTTTTCTATTAGTTTCAATGAATTCAAAAAATTAGGCTTCAACACTTTTATGTTTGCAAAGCTATGAAACTCTGGGCCTTACAGTCAGAGCAGAAGGCTTTCCCATTTCTGGAATTTTTGAGAAGGAGGTGTCAATTGAAGGTTACACAGCCTTCAAAAGGAATCACGTCCTTACCATGTTCAGGTCATGCTTCAAGTGCCATTCAACATCAGCCAGCAGAGCTTCTAATAATTTCACCAGATTCTCCAGGCCAATTCCTTCACCTGGCTCTAACTAAAGCTCACCCCCAAACGGCCTTAGAGCTCACATCACAAACAAGTGTTTACCACTTCAGACTCTTGTTCCAGAAGTACCGTGGTGGGGGCTCAGTGCTGGAAGAAACAGAACATGATAGACGAGTTACCTTCATTTCCCTTCCTAGATTTTATATTCACAGCTAATGAAAATGAATAGGAAAGCTGTCCTTATTATTCCTGAAGGGTTTTGGTTTTGGGATGACATGCAGCAAAACCAGCTGGGCTATGATAAGCTGATCTGCTGCCCACAGTGAATCCCCCCTGGCTGGGTATGTCTACACAAAGGGATCACTTTTGCTAATACTGGTGGTGACCACAGTAGGCTGCATTTCAAAAACCTCCTTCATGTGTCATTACATCCACTCAGTACTGTCTAGGTCCATTTACTTAGCAGATGAATTCTGGGGACTAGCAGATAGAAGTTGCTTGGAACCCTGCCTCCAGTAATGATTAATATTTAATACAAGGTTTGTAGATTAGGTATAATGTCTTCTATTGCCATGAAAAGCTGACAGTTCTGGGAGATCACAAGTCCTTTTTTAGTTCTAAGAGGAGAAACAAACTTTCAGATATGAATTCATTTCCTCAGGCCTAAGAAAGGTTTGTACTCCTGAAGGCTTGCCTCCCTTGTAAAACTATACTATGGGTCTAATAATAAACCATCTAAAGATCATTGTGCCTGTACACACTCTGGCACTCTGATGTCATTAAAATCAAAATGAAGAAAAGCTGGAATTATACCTCTCACAAAAATACAATACAGTCCTCCTCCAGGGCAAACTATTTATCTGTTCTTATGGAGGAAAGATTATGTTAAGAAGGTCACATGGAAAGAGAGAGTTGTCCACCTATTACTGAAATCCATCTCCCTAATTTTCTGCCTGAGTAGTTCAATCAAGGACCAAACTGGGAGGATTGATATAAACAAACTGTGCTTTTACATTTTCCAGAGAAAACAAAAGAGCTGATTTGACTCTCATTTCTGGTAGCAAAAAAGTCATTCCTAATTCACAGCACTGTTAACAAGAGGAAGTTCAGACAGAACAGCTTAGATTTGCAGTCATTGCAAGAAATACAATTCAGGAAATATCCAAGAGGTTAAAGTTATTTAAAGATGTCGCTATAGAGCGCGACATGGCGCAAAGCACCCAGACTCCATCAGAAGGGTGTATAAGAGAATTTTATTACAGCAACATGTTGCTTTTATAGTGTTTCAAGATACTTACATTTACCTAACAAAAACATACATTGCTCATTGGTAATACAAAAGAAACAAAGTTCCCAATAGGTAAGCAGGGAGCCACGTCACTCCGTCAGCCAGCTAACGTCCGTATCTTTTAAGTTTCTCTCTTCCATCACATTGCCATAGTGATAGCCTTGGTGTGTTCCTTAAGAGAGATACGAGGCTTTCCTTATCTTCAGGAAGCCTTTGCTGGCTCACAAGAACAGCACAAAATGTCTTTCCCACATAAAGAGATGAGAAGATAGAAACTACAGTCCTAGTGACAGTGTACAGTTAATAAAAATTAATGGGATGCCTTAAGTAGTCAGTGGAGGTATTTCTTTCATTCTTGCACACAGAAGTAATGTCATGTAGGTAACCTTTTAAATGAGAAAGATGTGTGTCTTGTGAGGTTCTACCAGAAACCAAACCTGTTTTCTATGAAGTAATGTTAACTGAACAGATTCTGGTCTCACTTCCTAATTCTAAAACTACGGATCTGTAACAAAGGGCAAAGCACTTAAAATTCAGCATCTCCTAGTGAAACTGGTAACAAATGCAATGAGCCATTAATTGCAAACAAGAGTATTTTTTATTCCTATAGGTAAAGAAAAGCAGTTCCCATAACAACTTCTATATTTCAGGATTCCTGGAGGGATGACTATACTAAAAATGAGCAATGTGCTTCAGTTACTTATCTCCAACAGTGACAAGAGCAAGGCAGTCAAAGAAAGATGTAGAAAAATCTGCCAAGGAGAACTTTCTCCCTGACTTCACGATGTCATGGCTGACTAACTGCACAAAACGTGAGTGTCTATATTCTTTAAAACAGAGATGAGACTTGGGTTAGCAGCAGATTTTCTCATTATTCCCCTTTGAGATCTTTTTAGGGACCAACTCTGTGCCCAGTGACAGCCCCAGTGCGAAGGCCCCATTGCTGTGAACACCAACACTGAGCTGGACAAGTGCTCAGCACAAGTGGAGGCACCAGGACCCTGGTGACGCGTGGTGAGTGACTGCAGTCAGCAACACATGCAACATGCAAGCTGGAGAGGGGAGCAACACAGACCTCAGTCCGCACAGATCACATGTATGGGTCTGACTCTGGTTTTGGAGGAGTTGTCTGCCTCCCAGTTTCTTCATTTAGAAGCCCCTTGAGAAGCTGGGGTGCCCTTGAGAATTTTTAAAAGAAAATTCAGGAACTTCCTTAACAGAGCTGACACAAAAGATCAAGGGACTTGATGCACTTTTGATAAAATACAGCAGTTGGACAAAGGATTGAGGATCACAGTGATGCTGAAATGCTGGATTTAGGTGTGAAATGTGGTAGTTCAACATCTCTGTGCAATTCTAGAACCTACCACAGACTTAGATGTGGACTGGGAACCAAACCCTGTGCTGACAAGCCCTGGGCAAGTCTGGGGTATTAATGCAGTTGTGACAAGACAAAAAAGTATAGCTTGGAACACTCTGGAGTTTGAGAAAACAAACTCTCCCTCCTACCCATGAATTCATCTGAGTGCCATGAGTAATTTTGTAGTGAGGGGGAGGAAAGAACATTTACACTTATAAAACAAACCTCCAGAAATCTTTTAAATAGAAAAATCACCTGTAGGAAAAATGAAACTAAAAAAAAATGTAGCCGGAAAAAAGCAAAACAGAACTCTAAAAGAAAGGATATCATAATAAAATCAGACAGTTTTCCAGCTGTGAAATAGAAAAAGGACATTTTTCATTAAAAACCCCGACTCTTTGAGATGCTGAATTTTAAGTTTCTTCTTTTAAACAAAGCATTAAAATTCTACTAAATGAGTCCAAAATAAGATAAAATAAGTCTGAGCAAAGAGGCAAAGCTGGCCAGACTGGAAGTCCTGGGCATTGCACCGTGAATATAATTTTGCACCTGCTGAGGAGCTTTACATGGGGATGTAATTATAACACAATATTTTACACATGTTCTCTAAAAGTAAGCTCAAAAGTGTCAAGAAGCAGATTTTAAGGAGAATGAAACCAGACAGTTTCCCATTTCATCAATGCCTGCTTTCATTTAGAGGGCAATACAGTAACTGTTTAAACTCAGGTGTCATACCTGAGAGACCTTATGGAGTTACTACACCTAGGAAATTCCAAAGAGTTGTCCCCCCTGTATGAGCAGTACTGTGTGGAACAGTATCTTAAGTAGACAGCAGGTTAAAGACAGGGAGTCTTATTTCAAGTTACTATAGTATAATGCTTTTTGAAGCGCATAGCAGCAACATAAACATGTTTTAATATTTAATGCTATGCACCTCATATTCTAAAATACTTTTTGTGGAAGCCTATGCCGAAAAAATACTGACCTGTGAGCCAGAAACTGTATAGAATAAGAATAAGAACCCAGGGTATACACTTATTTAAATCTAATCCGTTACATTTTTGCCATTGTCTTTCTTCCCTAGCCTAATTAATTACCTACCGCTCTGCTTTTACTCCAAAACACTTGCTTAATAGAGGACAAACAAGCTTAGTTTTGTTAAGCAAAGAAAACCTCCTTTTCTTTATGCTGAGTTACATAAAGTTCAAGATAATCTCTTTAGAGAATGGGAAAATAATGGTTTCTGGAAGCCGAGCATGGATATATGGAGGCCAGCAGATAACTGTGTGAATCTTAAAATGCATTCAAAATGCAGCTCTCTGAGAGCAGTAAAAAAATACAACCAAAAAAACTCCACATCATATCCCCTAAATTACCTCAGAGCTGTTTGCATAAAGGGTCCAGAGGCAGTACACTATAAGTACAGAGACGTGTGCCATGCAGAGAGCACACGGCAACGCTTCTGTTGGACACTCTGTGTGCCTGCAGCAGCAAAAGGGCGACTGAAGCTCAGGTGCACAAACAGCTTTAAAGGACTTGGCAGATGCATCAAGCAAAAATCTGAAACTACAAATCAGGTAATTTATCAAATAATTTCCTTTTCAGCAGATTTTACCTTTCTGTCTAAAGATTGTTCTGAGTAAAATTGCCTATGTGATGTTCTTAGGACTGTTACTCAAGAATTTCATCAGAACTGACAAAAACCTGCCAATAAAAAAGGTAATGAACTCATTTTCTATTTGGGAAATTTGTAGGACTTCATAAAATTGTGCATTTCTCTTACGTTCTGAAGATATAATTAAGCTAAATGACTGCTATAGTAGTATTAAAGATGTATTCCATTCTACTGAAGGAACTCTGCTTAGTGTAAAATAAATCCCTAAGCATGTTAGGAATTCAGTGCTAGCTAGAAGAAATAGGAAAACACTTGGTATCTGGGCAAGAGGTAATAGAGGATACCATTATTATTATGTCTCTGAAAAAAATATAAGGTACTTCCCTCATTTTTCTCCATGCAAGAAATCTCCCTGCCACATAGAGCATAGCTGTCTTCTTAGCCTAACAAATACCCAGGCACATGGCTACTTTAAATGTATAGAAAAAGAGCAAAAAACTAGTGGATCATTTAGGTTTGGCTTTAATTAAAGGTGAAATGCAAGTGCTGCTAATCTCAGTATCATTTAAAAATTAACTCTTAGCAAAGGGAATTGCCTGATGGAGGCAGCAGATATAGATGTCTATACCTTGTGCATACAGAGTTCAAGGGGGAAATTATGTTTGCCTCTTGGCAGAAGGCAGAGTAAAATCACTGTTTTTCAGAATCACCTGTGCCTCAGGAAGTTCATATCATATTTATTCTGCCATAAAAATGAACAACTACCTGGTTTTAATTATGAAGAATTTAGATGCTTTGAAGGATAAAAAACAAACTGAGAGGTTAGTAACAGAAATGAGGAAAGACCCTAAGAGACTTCAATCCCTGCAACAGTGCCATATTTGTTTTTCAGTGTCTGGAAATATTGCTGTTATTGCTAGGTTTGCTTGCTCCATCCTCCTCCCCTGTTGTTCTCTGTCCAATGGAAGTTGCAGGAACCCACAATGCCATCCATCCAGCTGCCACTGCTACTCCTCTGCCTGACCTCGTGTGGTGTTTGCTTCAATGGGGGACATCTACTTCCAGAGGAGAGTGAGAACATGGGAAAAAGTCCCCTGGATTACATCCTTCAGAGATCTGAAAGCCTCATTCTTCAGTCTGTCCTCAAGAAAGCCGAAAAGGAACAAATTAATAAAGGTACATATCTCACTGGGGACACCCATTTGGTGATGGCATAGCACTTGACTGCGATCATTAGATCTAAGGTATGATTTCCAGGTCTTAATGTTCGTACTTAGCACTGGAACTAAGGGGAAGGGAAGGATAAGAGGGCTGCTGCAATACACTGACAGACAGTTCTTCACAGATGCTTTCTTCTCTAAGATCTCTTTGCTCAGGAAAGGCTGTACTATCACTAAGCAGCTGCTGCATAATAAAAAGGTAGAAGCCTGTCACAGAAAACCTGCTTGTTCAGCAGGTACTTCCCTAGGGAAGCTCTAAGAGGTCCCATGCAGGACATTCTGCATCTGTGGACCCTGTACCTAATGTAAATTCGAGGTGGGGGTACTGCCATTCACCTACTGCCTTGATCCACTGGTTCCTACCCCCCAACAAAGGCGGGCTTTTTCCACAGCTGGGAATGCTAGAGGCTGCTCCAGTGTCTGCACCTCCCACCTTGTAGATGCTCTGCTACCAGTAGTCACACCAGGGAAGATCAGACTCAGGGATCGCAAGAAACAACACAGAGGTACCTGCCAGCAAACAGGAGCACTGGGCCCTTCCAGAGTGGAAGACGAGCTGGCCCCAAGTGCCCACAGGAAAAGCCATTCTCCCTCTTCACATCAATGCTGAGAATTGGTTGTGTTGATCCAAGCACTGAAATATTAAAAAGAGCCTAAGAATGAGTAAGAGATACTAATAGTGTTATGACTGGTAGCTGAAAATACTGAGTTGGCTTTCAAAAAGCAACAGATTATGATCCTGCTCCACAAATTCCTATTACAACTTCCTTAGGGAGGATTATGGTGTTTTATGAACCTTATTCTTTTCCTTGGACAGAATCAAATGCCCCTCTGCTACAACGGCTTTCCAAAAGACAACATCCTGGGGAAAAGTACCTAAGTAACCTGGAGAAGAGACAGCATCCTGGAAAAAGAGATGTTGAGGAAGAGACATCTTATGGAGACATTCAGAAGAGGCAGCATCCAGGAAAAAGAGAGATGGAAGATGACCTTGATGTCTATCTGGAGCTGAAAAGGCAACAGCCTCCCGGCAGAAAGTCACTGTTGGATCAGTTTGCTTACAGCCCTAGGGCACAGTTAACCTACATGAACGAGTTATCCAAAACAGAACATGCAGGCAGAAGATATCTTTTGCACAAGCACCAGCGTCCTAGCAAAAGAGGCTGGAATTATGAGGTAGACGTATACGGTGAGAAACGCCAGCATCCTGGAAAAAGGCACTGGAATTCTGACAGTTCAGATGACAAAGGTCCCTGCAACTTTCAAGAGTCACTCACTTGTCACAAAGGCAGCTTGTTGCTTGATTTAGTAGATGTTAGCAGAGACAGGGTAGAAGAAAAGCGTCAGCATCCAGGAAAGAGATCAGCATGGGAAAGTGAAACAGAGGAATGAGAAAATAATTGTGTAGCACTTGTCTTTTGTGAAGTAAACTGCCAGATCACCAAAACATCCCGTTCACTCCTTTTTGGCTTCCTGCTGCTGACCTCTGCACCTACCTTTCAGTGTGTTAGATGCTCCCATCCAAGTTAATGGCTTTGTCACACACTTAAAGCAAAGGAACTAAAGGACCCATCTGAATGGAACAGGCAAGTACTGAGAATCTTCAATTCCCCCACTTCAGGAAGAGTGCTTATTTTCTTAGGAGCCCAGACCCCAGAATAATCCGACTGTGTGTTCCTAAATAAAATAAAACAGGCTCTTAAATTTCTGTTCTGATGCTACTGAAGTAGAATAATTATATGGTTTCCTCTCACATCAGTGAAATCAGTAAATAGCGAGGAAGAAAAAAGAACATATGCCAATTGTTTAAAAATTAAATAGAGCAGGTTTTCAGTTCTAAATGACAACATTCTGGACACCTGAGTCCTTGTACCCTGCAATCTGTCCAGACAGTAAGCACTATAGAGAGACAGGAACAGTTTCAACTGGAGCAAAATTAATGAGTGACTTCATAGTTTGTCTTGGAACTGGCACAGGAAAACCCTCTTCACCTAAGAGGCTACAGAGTGCAAATGGTTAATGCATCCCTGAACATCTCAAGCACACATTGTGACCCCCCCTCTGACTGTGTACAGCCCACACAAGAACTCCCACCCTGGTGTGCCCACACTTCAGTCATGCCACTTGAAATCATGCCTTCTCCTCAGGCATTTAATAATAAAGCAAGAAGAGATCCTTCCCTTCCAGTGAAGATTTCTGATTTCTCTCCTCTCAAAGGAATGCTTTTACTTTCTGTGGTCAGACTTTCAAAAGTGTTTATTTGATATGAATTATTCAATAAACAAGAATAGTCAACTCTGGTGTCCTTATTGGTTGTGCAAACACACTGCAATAGTGTGAAAAACATACAACCAACTCATGCTAAATAAAATAACATCAAAGGGTATTTTTCTACATACAATCTCCTTGCAGCACATGCTTGTACTTAAAACTATTTCATTACTGAAGTGGAAGGATGATAGACTCCCTTTTAAAATCTTCCACCTGTATGACACATATAATTATGCATCTGGGCTAAACTCACATCAGTCATGTCACCCACTTCACAGGGAACTTGACAAGAAGCTGATTTCCTGTTTGTGGGTTTAAACAATAGATTTACTGATTTTTGCAATTAATATGCACTTACTGAGCACATTGTGTTACTCATATCACTTCTTGTACATGCAAAGAGGTTATAGCACATCAATATTTTGCTAGAATGCTATTTTTATGAACAAATTACTATATTTTCCATCAACATTCATCCTCAATATCATCGAGACACATTAGCTGACTCGGAACTCCTCTTCAGTTACAGGCGTCAGCTTTGCAGAAATCAGTTTAGCTACCCTGAAGAAAAATAATTTATCATCTCCCAAGTTTCACTGAAGTTAGATGCTCATAGGCTGATCAACACTTAATGTGGCCTATCAAACAATTTCTAACTTTGGAGGTAATATAATGTTCAGTATGTGACAGTGGACAGACATCTTCTATTGACAGGGGGTTTCTAATAAAAAAGTGCTGAAGAAATCCTTAGAGAAGATAGGTGGGGACATTCCACATACTTCAACTTCCTTCAGCACACTTTCTGTAAATGATGCTTTTTAAAATGTTTAATTTGCATTTTATCAGGGAAAAACCAATTTCTCTGAAGAATACCATTTTATATACCATTTTTGGCAGTGAATGAATGCTTCTTAAACCTTGGGGAATACTACTTGCTATGAAATCTTCAAAATAAGTGAAAAACACAAAATAAAAAATATCAACTGGGTAAACATGGGTGACAGCAAGGATTACATATTTCAAAAGTTCTTTTCTGTTTTTTAACTCACTCCAGTATTTCAAATTGTCCAGATTTTTGTTTTAACCAAAAGAACATTTTCTCCCAGTATCTGCATGAAAATTTCATCTCTATTTATTAATTTCTTCCTGTTTCCTGCAGTGTTGCAGACATAGTAACAGGCAAGTACACTCTTTCTCCTACAGACATCATTCTCAGAGCATTGACTACCACAGGGGATTTCACACTTCTGTGACTATGAAGCACACGCAAGCACAAGTTCAAAGTTAAGTATTTGTCAGATTTCTCTACACCTTAAAAGCTTTTTAGCTCTGGAGTTTGGCTAAGAAACTAAGCAGAAAATAGACAGCTTTTATCCTATAATGCTATGCTTCTTTGAATAGTAAATATAGTGCAATCTCTTAGCAATATGAACAACTCAGATACATATATACTGTTCAGTTATAATGTAAGAATTAGTTAATTGCACATCTCTCTCTCATCATCTTATTTTTATTGTATACCTTCCCCTCACTGTCACTTTTTATTAGAACTTAAGAGAATGTAATAGCCATGCAAACATCCACAAGTAACTAGCTTTGCTCTGTCACTCTGTGACAACTGCAGAACCAGGCCTTACAGTTGCACTGTTCCCAGAGGAAGTGCACTGTCTGTCAGACAGACTGGGGCTCTTCAGGAATGAGAACAAACCAGCAGCAGACTTGGTCCAAAGATCATGGAAGTCAGTAGCAAAATCTGCAGCATCTGAATTAAATCCACAGAGCAAAGCTGTGCAATGGCTCTAATGTGGCAGCACAGTCAGGCAAAATCTTATTTCTAGCTTTAATTGAGACTAAACCCACCTTGCACAGATGAGTTCTTTGTTGATTCCATTGCAGTTTCATATATCTGGGTATTATTACCAGTTACAGAGACATAAGGGAGCTTGATTCATAAAGCACAGATTTTACAAGTGTCTTCAAAATGAGTTTTGCTTTTAATGGGTGGAGAAGCTGGTTCATGTGAACCAGCTGTATAATTAACATTCCCTGCAACTATTTTCAACACCTCTCAGCATCATTGTTCAATGCCCCCTCCCACACACCTAAAAGCCTTGACCTCTTTGCTGACCCACTGTAATTAGCATGGGCTGAGTGTTTCCGAGGGACACGTGGCCCCAACAAACACCTTTATTACTACTTATAATGGCTCATTATTTGAAGAAAGTTTGAAAACAGCATCATAACCACAGCTGAAGTAGAGTCACTGCTTCCCTGGTAACTCACTCAGTTAACATTAAAAGGTCAGCTGCAGCTTTAAAGCATCAGTCAGGTCAGGACGTCGTTACAAATAAAAAATATGACTGAAAGAAGTCAAGTGGAGAATGCAAGAGGGATGAGACTGTGTGAGGTCTAGATTGTACAGAGACATGACACAAAAAATGAAGACAGGGAAATCCTTTTGATTCTAGGAAATGGGTATGTGGACTATCAGCATTGAAGTGCAGAAGCCTCTCTTCCCCTTCTGATAAGAACAGCATGAACACCCCTGCAAGGTAATGAGGAAAGGTTGAACACAGAGACCTTCAATAAAACCAGATGGGAAACTCTTTGAGAAAAATGAGCTAATGTACCTGCCTTAAGACTACTTTTAGACTTGTGTGAAGACATTTGTGCTTTGTTTCCTTGATGAAACCAATACAGCTTAAAAGTACTAAGAAGGAAACCAAGGAAAGAACATTTGTCAGGTACCAGCCAATTCACCTTGTCTGCTTCCACGAGATGGAAGGAGCACTGGCTGAAGGAGTGTTACTAGATCATAAATTGTATTGCTGTGCTAGAGCAGGATACCCATTTCTGGTAGACATGGGGCATTCAGATACCAACACAATGGAATGATCCCAGCCAAAGGGTGAAACCACTCTTGAACTTATTTCAGACACTGTGAACTGACAGCCAGTGGTCCAGAAAAGACAGCAGTATGTCACAGAAGGGTTGACTGAAGGAACACCTTCCTCACTTACATCTAACATTTCCTCACTTTCTTCCTGTTCATATGCATTGGAAAGAGGGGGAATCTGGACTTCATAGATTGCACAAATACTCCTACAAAATGGAATGCGAGTAAACAAGGATCCAGCATGCCATAGCTAGTTCATTGCCATCTTCTCTCTGTAATGGATGTCATTAATATGATGCAGCATAGACTGATTGGTATAGGGAAAAATGTTAGATTATGACTCAGAAAACTAGGGGAAGTGATCTGAAGAATCTGCCTGAAATATGACTGCTGATTTAAAGTAATTTTCACAGAGAAGCATATGTTTCCACCATGAATTCCCTTGATTTTGAAGCTGGTACTGTGTGGGATGTCTGAAGAAGCTTTTGGGAAAAAAAAAGAGGAAGAGGAGAAAAGTCTAGACAAAAGAAAAATACAGTAAGAATTTCTGAAAGATTCTCTGAGCCAAAACAGTCAAGACAAAAAAGCAATCTCTTTGAACAAGCAAGTGGTGTTGAAAAACAGAGCAACAACAACCCTACAAAAAAAAAATCATAAATCATTCCCTGTCAAATACCAGCTGGTGGGGGTATTCTACTTATTGCTTTTAGACATGTTGTCTTCAAGAAGGGCATCGGTTGCTGCACAAGTCTGTAGACAAAAGAAGACGAGAGGCTAGAAGAGATAGGACCCAAATGTGGTGTACTTGACATTTGAAATGAGCCCTGAATGGAATCCAAGCATTGTGGTGTATGGCTCTTACAGTTAAACCATTAAATTAAATGTAAATGCAAAGGAATTCTGAATCTTCCCATCTCTCCTCTTTATAATTCACCTACTTTATGTAAATGCTGCCACTCTGTGGCACTCTGGACCAATATGACAGATTATTCAGCAGTGTTAAGGGACCAATCAAACTTGAGATGATGACTGGCTTGCAGGTAACGAAGCAGTTAAACAACAAATCAGATAAAAGGGGCTGAACAAGTAGTCAGCTGCCACTCTTACAAACCATGAAGCTGTCAGTTTGGATTGCTGAGACTGCAAACACAGTAAAAATCATGGATTTGGCATGGAAATGTAGCTTCTATCCTGTCTACACAGACTAATTAAACAGATTTGTTATATATCAAAATGTTTAGTATAAGCAACTTGAGTATACTGAATAGATGAGCTTTGGTAAAATGAACAGCAACATGAAAATATTTTACTTCTCTGAACAAAATGAAAAATACAGAAAATTTTAGGTCAGATCCACCTAAACAAACAAACAAAAACATCTTCTCTGATAAATTAAAATCAAAGATCATTAACGTTGTGAGTTTTGTACTACCCATTTCAATGTTAGGAAATTTGAAATGAATTTTTAAAAAATCTATCATTAAATTATAAAATTGAATTCAGGCAAATTTAGAAAACAGCATTAAATTAAATTAAGTGACCATTTCGTTTAGGGAATGTTTTACAAAGAACATTCTGAATTTCCCAAGAACAGTCTGATTTTTCACTCTGCTTACACTCTGTTTAGAAAGTCTATATTGAACTCAATGCTGTTAAATTTCATGTATTTTAAACCTTTTTTTCACTGTTTGTGAAAAACATTCCACTTGAATACCCTGAGAAGTAGACAGGCATCATTTGCATTTACCTCTCCTGTGCTGAGGTCAGATTCCATTATTAAACATTCTAAATGGTACTGAAGGTATTACAAGAAGTCAAAGAACACAGATGACCCCAACTGGAACATATTTCTGATTGAGCTGTGCCATGGCTACAGGGCCAACTGGGTCCCCCTTCTCAGCTGTATTCCGAAATTCAGGCCACTGAAATTTCTCCTCTTGGACATCAGTAGCAATTACCAATTTAGCAACAGACTAGGTCCTAAAATTCACAGTTAAGAGTTATCACAACTCAAAAACATATTTTACCACTTACTTTCTTACTGTCTGCAAAGGACCTTGACTGCGGCAGAGAAGGAGTTACCTAACAGATGTGGGGCTTTGTCATCTGAGCTTTTATATCCCAGCAGCAGGATGGGCCATACAGGTCTGACTTTGCTGCTGGAGCGAGTCCTTCTGTGCTACTGCTTGTTTGCATTCATTCTCTGTGAGCCATTACTGATACAAATGCAGTTCCCAAGAGAACCTGTAGAATTGCAGTTATGGAGGGGCTTGACAGCTGGCCTACAAGTAAAGCTGAGTTAATAGAAGAAATAACAGTGGATGGTTTTCAAGTGTATCCATAGCAAGGAAGAAGACAAGGCCGTCAGCATGGAAACAGATTAGAAAAGATACATGGACATTTTTGTAAGCTAGGCTACGTGCATAAGTAGATGTGCATACGTGCCTTATTAAATTTCTGTAAAACCTTTGCCAATTATATTTACCTTAATTGCTTTGCACCAATGAATAGAATAAGTTATTGTGATGTAGTTAATGACTTAAGATCACGCTTTGTTAAAAGTACGTAAGCTGGAAAACACGCAGAAGAAAATATTTTTTCTTCTTGAACCCTGATCAAGAAGATGTGTGTATGTCATGTCTGACCTAACGACAACATGCAGCAAGGTTTAATTTGTCCCCAAATACCTCTTCCTATTGCAACTAGCCGGATGAAGACAAATTAATTTTTAAAGTACTGTAAACTGAATTGCTTTAGACTGATCTGGATGTTTTCACTTTGTGAACACTCTCTGTATGGGGAAGTGTGATGAGACTGACCAAATAACAGCAGCCAAAGTCTTCTTGTTTATACCAGCAGAAAATTAGATCATGCTCAACACCTATTAAGGGACACAGAAACTCAAATTTCCGTTTAGGAGAAAACTGATACCATTCCACACATCACTGCATCTGGCCTAACTTTGTAATCTCAGTTGTCTAATTGTCTCTGAGATATTCCCAGTAAGTCTAATACCCGCATAAAGACCCAAATCATATTGAGCAGGTGCAGTCACTTCATGGGAAATGAATGAAGTGGAAGGGATAAAGTCCACTTATATTCAGAAACAGGCAAACAAGTGGCATTTTTCTTTAAAAATGTTGAATGAAATTTCTCTTTTCAAGAGTGATTGACACTACACGGTGTTTTATCAGTACTTGAAAAAGATTCATTTGGTGAGATGTGTTCTCATGTCTGTGGTCAAATGTAGAGCATGCAAAGGAGCACAAATAGATGTAGTTACAGTGAAATGCTGGATTTCTTGTGCGCACCCCAGCATGCTACCATCCTCCTCACAACTCACTGCAGGCAGTCCTCACTGCATGGTTTGTATCCCAACAGGAGGCTACCAGACTTCAATTGTTCTATTTACCACTTTAATTAGCCTTTAACACTTTATTTTTGAAAAAGAGCAGTTACTGAAGCTGTGGAGAGACAGGGTTGAAGAAAGAGCTTGCTGTTCTGTACAGCCTCGCTTTTCCTTACACACCTGATTCTTACTACCTGGGAACGGCAAGAGAGGATGGACTGCCCGGGGCAACAGGGCTCACAGCACACAGGCAGGAGAAAAACCTTTACAGCACAGGCCTGTGAAATGCACGGCCGAGGCCGCCACGGGCCCTCGGCTGCTCTCAGACGTGCTTGTTGTGCCATCTAGTGACTGCCACGTCTCCCATCTTTCACCCGCCCCTTTTTCTGCCCGCTCCCTACACACTCGTGACAAATCACGCACATGAAACAGGAACCAGAAAACTGAAACACCAACAGAAACTTCCCTAAGAGCTCTGTGCCTACATGGATCTTGCAGTTCTTCTAGAGACACGTGTATCGCTGTAGCGTTCTTTCACTGCTCAGTGAGTCACTGGCCTCAACTGAGGGCAAAAGGAGCAAGGAACAACAAAGGCAGGTGGTGCCACTTGGTGGCACAGGTATGGCTCACCGCCAGGAAACTGCCCGGCTCCAGCAAATCCAGGGGGATGACACCACAGCAGGTGAATCCTCGAAGACACTGACCCTCAGGCTCATTCTCTTCCTCCCCACCCCATCACGATTCGTGCTGAAAAGGTTTTAAAGGGCTTAATATGGAGGGTAGAAGAGCAGGGCATGATGAGTCAAAGTTTACTTTTAATGGACAGGAGTCAAGTGTAAATAGCATTGCCACGTAAGAAAATCTCTGCCTCCAAGAGCTTGTAATCCTAACACATGAAGCCGAAGTGTGGTTACACACTCCTACTGTTTCTCTTTGACTGGGAGTGTGTGAGAGAAGGGACTGCTGCCAGCTGAGACTAAACAAAAGCTGGCATGAGAAAGGGGGCACTGAAAATGCCCTGGCGTTGATTTACACAGCTCTTTGTCAGGAGGCAAGTGGTAGATTCCTGGGCTTCATCTGTGGCTAAGTACGTCACCGGCTGCTCTGGTTAGCAGTTTTGGGATACTTCCTTTAGGAAGATTCGGTAGGCTGGGAAAGGGAACGTTGAGCGTGTTGATACTGGCAGCGGTGGTCCTCCTGAGTGTGCCCAGCGGTGAGGAGACACAGCACAGACCCATCAGTGCTATGGGAACGGTCCCAGGGCACCGGGGCGGGAAGGGGCGGCGGCGGGACGCATGCCCTCTACGTGACAGCGCCGTCCCGACCTGGAGAGGACTCTTTCGCCGCAGCTCTGCGGGCCCGTTACCGAGGCCTGCTGCAAGGTGGCTGGATACAGCGAGCGGTCCTGGCCTCAGAAGAGACAACGGCCCCGCTCCCCGCCCTGCGCCATCGATAGCTCTACGCTCGGCAGCCTCCCCGCGCTGTCGGACGAGCCCTCCTTGTCCCCGCCCTTTCCTCTCATCGATGGCTCAGCGCTCGCCCCGCCCTCAGCCGCGCTCTGCCGCTCCCGGCAGCCGGGACGGGCCGCAGCCGCCCTGCTTTGGAGACAGTCACCGGCCGCCCGGGCGCTGAGGTGAGGCGGACCCTGCTCCGGGCTTTTCCCGGGCCGTCCCTGGGCTCTCGCTGGGCCACGGACCCTCAGGCGGGCGGAGCAGCCCTCAGCGGCCTCTCCCGCGCCGGGCGGTGCGCCTCAAGCCCCGCCCATCTCCCTGCGCGGCCTCTCTCCTGCCCCGGGCGGGGCCTGCGCGGGGGCGCGGCGGGGCCGCGGAGGGACCGGGCGGGGAACCTGCGGAGGGGCTCGCGCCCAGCCCGGGCCCTTCCCGCCCCTATCTTGCGCCGCCGGTCGCACCGCCCTGGCCTGTTTCATTTCAGGCAGTGCCTCAGGACGATGCGGCCCCCGCACCCCGGCAGCCGGTGAGGGCAGCACGCGCGGCCGCGATGGCGTCCGGCTGCCCGGCGGCCTTCGGGGACCCGACCGAAGTGCGCGAGGGTTTCCTGTGCCCGCTGTGCCTGAAGGATCTCCAGGCGTTCCGGCAGCTCCAGGCGCACTACGAGGAGCAGCACCCGGGCGAAGACCGGGACGTCAGGGCGCAGCTCCGAAGTAAGGGCGGCCGCGGTAAACGCGTTCGGCTTGGCCGTGGGAAATCCCTGCTTGTGCTTCGAGTGCTCCCAAATGTCTGACAATAATAAAATGTTGATTGAAGGGACTTAAAGGCGACGTATGCAGTTCCATTCTTCTGTAAATCTCCTTGGGCCAAGCATAGTATTTATCTTCTCCCGATGCTTTCCATAAATTGATTCTAAAGAAGGAGCTAAAGGACGTTGCTCTTCAAACGTCTCATTTTATGCACGATTTTTACTATTGACCTTTTTGGGTTTTTTGTTTGTTTTTATCTGAAAACTCAAAATTATACTAACCCAGTGAATACCCAAGAATTACTTGAAGACTGTGGAGAATATGGGGAATCTTTGGCACTTGTCAGGTTCCAGTTCATTAACTGCTTGTTTTGACAGTAGATAAAACTGTGGTTGCAGTTAAAGTGTGAAGTTAAGAACTGTTGTTATTGCAAAAACATGGAGAAGCATGTGGGTGGTGGAGCTGGCAGGAGATGCTGGGAGTGTTCCATATCTGTTATGGATTTCCACCTTTCAGTAATGTTTGGAAAATCTCTTTGAATTTTGTTTTACTAAGATATTTTCCTTTTTTTACCCCCTTGTGTTCACAGTGTCATTTTGTATTGAAAGAAGAATGTTTAAAATCTAGCAATAATTCTCTGTGGTTCCTGCAAACTCTGGTTTTAGTATGCTGGAAGTAGTGGCAGTAGCCTGGCAGTCTTGATTTTGTTTTTTTTCTCTTGAGACAGGCTTTTGAAGTATTAACCAATTTTCTTGGTGAAACCCTTACCCTAACACTAGGCTGTTTAGTATTTGAAAAAGTCTTTATGTGTACAAGCACACTGAAATTGGTAGCTTGTGCAATAAGACAAGGAATGTGTTGAACGTCCTTGAATCTGAAGAAAATAATAGGGAATTATGAGAACTGAGATAAAACTATATGATGCCCCATGCAGGGAGACAGGTCCCATAGTTTAAGACATGTTGCTGTTTCACAGTGAAGTCTGACAATTGAATGTTTTAATCTGCTGTCTTGTCCTTAGGACCTCATGCTGCTTTATCACAGACAACAGAGAGCATTTTGTGTCATCTGTGGTGCTCTGAACTGCATTTTTGTTCCAAGAATGTTTTGAGGATAAATTTATCCAGGAAAAAGATTTCTGCTAAAAGAAGAGGAATATTCTCTACTGGCTTCACATGACAAATATTTGGTGACTGCCTGATATGTTAGATAACTTGGGTTTATTTTTTTCAGATCTAGTCCAGAAGGCCAAAAGAGCGAAGAAGAAATTGCTGAAACAAGAAGATGATGACAGAACTGATTCTGGATCTCAGGAACGATATGAGTCATTCAGCTATGGTGGAGTAGATCCGTACATGTGGGAGCCCCAGGAAGTAGGTAGGAGAGCTAGAAAGCAATGCACAGTTGGGATAAGTTTTGAACTGAATTAGGAAAGTGCTACAGTATTGCTGAAGTGGCTTGGAATTGTGTCTGTGCTGCACTGGATTTGCTAGCAGGGGGTTATGGTTTGCACACTGACTGAGCAGCCTATCTGCATCGAGTGGAGTGTGGGGAAAACACAGTTAATGGGGAGAAGAAAAGACATGTATAGAACCAGTACCCAAACTACCCTTTAGGTAGCTGTTAGTCATGTCATTGTTGCTGTCCTGCTGAGATCTGCTTAATCTGTGTTTACCTCTGTGCAACTAGCTTCATCTTGTGACTTTACAAAACAGATAATCCACTAATTAAAAGCTCAGTTATAAGTATATAAAATCTCTAGCTTTTGGCCTACACTTAAAGTAGTTTGTTAGTTTGCATGTTTGACTAAAAGATTATCCACCTATTTAAACTTTCAGCTTTTTCCTTGGATTTGAGGTGGCAATCACCTCTTATTGAAAGGGGGCTTGCTTTAAAAAGACCAAGCTAAAAAAACCAAACAACAAACAAACTCCACTCCTCTGAATAGAAATCTACATTTGTAGAATTTCAAGGATAAGGTGACTGAGCCTGAAATTATAAATACTGCTACTGGCAATTGCCTGTACTGTAACTGAAATACTATGGTTATTTTTGGAGAAGGAAGCAGCACCATCTTTTGTGGATCCTGGGAAAGTTTCCACTATGGTGCTGACAGACTAGGACAGAGTCCTTTGGATCTGTGTTCTGTATATTTCTTTACTTTTGACTTTGTAACTATTTGAGCAGCAATCATAGTGTAAGTATTAGCTAAGAATAAATTTAGGGAGAAGGTTTATGAACTTTAGAGAAATCAGAACTGCTTTCTGATTGGCATTGAGAAGATGAATCATAGGGATTTTGGCATGTAATTTGATGGATCAGTGAAAGGGATTGTGTCTCCAAAGCAATGGCTTAAATCAGTTACCCAGAGGGACTCTTCCACTACTATGAATGCATCTTTGGAGATTTTTGGTTACTTCATTAGCATGAGGAAGTGAGATTCTCACATTTACATAGGTTGCATCAAAAAGCAACATCTGATTTTGAGTTCTACCAGCTAGAAGAAAGATTCTTTTTTTGGTTGGTATGGGGTCTTTAGTTTTTTGTCTGTAACTTTGATTTTGAATACCTCACCCACTTTACTTGGAAAAGGAGTAATCTTAAACCAACGTTATTGACTATGAATTGTGCATGTCTTAGAGATGCTGTATAGTTCTTTTCAATACTCGGTGATCAGTTTTCTGCAAATCTAAACTGTCATCAAGGATTTGATTCAGGCCCCTAAAGGTGTAGAGATGATCAGAAATCTGAAACAAAATTCTGCTGCATGGACCTCTAGTAATCCTTGGGCTTGCCTCTTCCCTTTGCTCAACATGTAGCCAGGAAACTAAAGGGAGTTGGTTTTGAGAACACTACTGGTAGGTAACAGCTTACCAAATGTAACTGACAAATGAAGATGGAGAAAAAAAAATTGTTGCAGATTTTCTCTTTAACATAGTGCTGCTTGTTTTCTGTAGTAGAAGTAAAACACTGTTTATTGCTAGCCTGAATATTAGTCTTTAACCAGCATGTTTTATTTACAGCAACACTGTGAAAATGTAGGATTCCAATGTGTCTTTAAAATTGAATTTGAACATGAGAAATAAATGGTGAAAGGAAGAGATATCTGTCTTTCAAGTGGCATTTAAATCCATACAGGGTACTTGGGTGACCAGGACAATTTTATCCCTGCAGGTGCTATGAGAAGCCATCTTTCTGAATTCAAGAAACACCGAGCAGCCAGGATTGATCACTATGTAGTTGAAGTCAATAAGTTAATAATCAGGTTAGAAAAGGTAAATTTGGTGCTTTTTAATACTCCAGCCTTCTAAATGTTTCCTAGATTAAAAAAAAAAAAAAAAAAAGATATTTCAGTATGAAGTGTGTCCACTAGCAATACACTTTATAAAAAATACTAAACTATGACTCTCTTTACACTTTACCTTGAGAACTGTGCATGATTTAACTCTCTGCCATAGGTATGATTTCTGGTTCTATGCACCATTTTCAAGCTGAAGATGCTACTTCCACATGCTTCAAGAGCCATCTGTTCTCCCGTTTTATTTTTTCCATGTTTTACTTTACTAAATTGCTCCCAAATATTTTTGTCATGATTCTTCCAGCTTCTCATTCTTCAAAATCTGCCAATGGTACACCTGCATTTTGGCTCAGGTGCAGTAATATTGGCTGTAATAAGGATTATGTCCAAAATGTGCTGATTTGTACAGGTTTGATAAGTCATTGTTTAGCATTGATATGAACATGGAATTAGAAAAAAAAAAAAAGAAGGTTGCATAACTCTGGTGTAAAACCAGCTGAAACTCCTCTCTCTTAAAAATACCCGGTTTCTTGTTGGGCTGAGTTGTGTTGGGTTTTTTCCTTGCAAAAGTATAATTTTCTTGAATATACTGTTTATCTTCAACCAGCTTACATCATTTGACAGAGCAAACACTGAGTCAGCTAAAATAAGAGGTTAGTGTGAGCTTGCCTGAGACTATTTGCCCCTATAGTTTAACCAGCTGAGGAATCAATTGAACACTTATGTGGTGTGTATTCCTGCTCACAGCTATAGAGAAGTCTGTTGTGCCTTGGGTCAGTGATCAGGACGTTCCATTTTGCCCAGACTGTGGCAGTAAGTTCAATATCCGAAACCGACGTCACCACTGCCGCCTTTGTGGGTCTATTATGTGCAAGAAGTGCATGGAATTTGTCAGTCTTCCTTTGGCAAGTAAGTACTGTAGAGTTAATTCTTCATTTTCTTAGCTCACTTAGGGTGCATCCTGGCTTTTTGCCATTAGGAAAAAATATGCTGGTAATAGTCTGGCTCTGCAGAAAAATTCCATTCAGTTTCATGCAGACACTTGTCTGTGAAGCATAATACAAGGAATTATTTCTCCGTTCTTTTTCTCTGTTCCTTCTTCAGATTTGGAAGTGTTGCGTAACACTGAAAAATTTACTAGAAGTAATAGTCATAATAGTAAATAAATACTAAGTGGCAAAAAAGTAGTAAGTCTTGGTAAATATAGGTATTCCACTGAGTACTGTAATTATGGAGCTATTAACTTTAGGAACTGCCAAGGTCCTTGACATTTAAAAATATTGTGGATATTTCCAGTTTTGCCTGTGTTGTCCAAATGTTAGAACTTGGGACAACAACTTAGGGAAATTCATGTGTAGGTCTTTAAGAATGACTTTAAACTTTTATTTTTCTCACCTGGTGCACTGGAGAGGAGACTGTATGTTCTGTGGAGATAAATGACATTAACTGTGCCATTCAGGGTGTGCAAGCACTCTGGATAATGGCCTGGAAGCCATTATCATACCTGTTCTACACATTGTTTTGTGACTGTGCAGGCTCAAACATGAGAATGCTTCTAGGCATAAGCAATGTAGGTGATGCTCAGCAGTCTGCTCTCTAGCTAGTTTTGAATACAGCAAGATTTGCAGTGAAGACCCAAATTCTGACTTGCAGTGGTGCATGTCTTTCAGCATCCTTGCATGTCTTTCAGCAGACTCTTACAACCTGGTTTTTTAGTACCATCTGAATGTAAAGTTTCTGTTAAAGGGCAGTTTGTTTGTGTTGGTAAAATCTGTTGGCTTCTCCAGTTACTGTAAAATTACCTGTGTATAACTTTCAGGCAAACTCACTAGTGCCAGCAAAGAAGCCTTGGGTTCTCACACAAGCCCGAACTCCTCTCCCAGCAGTGTCCACGGCTCCCGCCGTGGCAGCATTAGCAGCATAAGCAGCGTGAGCTCTGTTCTGGATGAGAAGGATGATGAACGAATCCGTTGTTGTCAGCACTGCAAAGACACCCTGTTGAAAAGAGAGCAACAGATTGATGAGAAAGAATATACACCAGAGATTGTGAAACTCTATGAGGTAAGTTGAGCTCTGTGCTACAGCGTATATGTCTGCAGTGGTCACTACTTGACTATCAGCTTGTTACCTCATGTCTAAACTCTATGACTTAATATTGACTTGTGTTAGAAGGGACTTGGGTGTTTATGCCATGTAGCAAAAACATATCTGAAATGTTGGAATCAGTTGCAATATAGTATTTATAGCCCACGTTAAGTTCATACATATTTTTAAAATACATCTTCATTCTCATCGTCTGGAGCTAGTAGTTCAGACGTGCCTCTCTCTTAAAATTGTGAACTTGTTTAAACCAGTGAGCGATATGCTGTGCATTTGATTGGTGGACTGCACTGGAACCATAGCACTCGATGTCACCACTGTTGCCATCAGTCCTTGCACTGATGACAAATGTGTTTTTTGAACCATCTCTATCAACATTACATTCAAATCCTTCGCAGCAGGTACTGATGATCACCAGATACCTTTTCAGTAGAGTCCATAAACACCCCTGGTTATTATTAATTTTTGTTGGTGCTCTTGTTGGTGAAGAGATGTAGGGCTAGAAGTTGTCCAAGTCAGCCATTCAAACAGCTTCAAGATTCAAAGTCCACCTTGCAGGGGTACACTGAGTCTTTCTCTGTTCCTGACAATGCCATATGTGTTCTGGAGATAACTGGAGAGTCTTGTCATCCTGAACAGTTAAAGTGCCTTTCATCATGGTTAACTTCAAATCTGCACAAGCAACATGAAAAGATTCAACATGTCAACATGTTCTTGCATTAGTGTTTTAATGTTAGTTCTTTTTTTATATATTTTGTTTTAATATTATAACAAGAAACTCCGACTCTGCATGGAGAAGGTTGACCAGAAGGCACCAGAATACATAAGGATGGCAGAATCACTAAAGTAAGTCCCATTGCTGGCTGTGTAATGAATATGTGTATTTGTCCTCTTAAGCGTGAGAAGTAGTAAGGAAGTGGTGTACTAAGGCTGCAAGAGTGTGTAAATTTAAAGAAAAATCAGTGCTTCATTATCTCTTGTCTTCTGGATGCTCTTCAGACAAAGTGTACTGAATTAATTATTAATGGTAACATACAGAGAAGTTTGATTTGTTAATTTTTTAAAGCCAGTTCCCAGTGAGGCATTACTGTCATACTTCGACACATCATCTTTGCAAAAAAAGGAAGTACAAGGCTACAATTCTTGTGTAAATGAGACTCTTCAAAACAGCTGCAGTAAGCTATTGCTGTCCTCAGCTGGGATGCTCTGGCTTCCAAGGAGTGCCAGCAGAAGCAGATCATTAGAATGCTTCTGTTGTGTGTAAAGCACCTTTACCTGGCAGTTGTTCTGAGTGTAGCTGGGTACCCTGTGCTGCAGTGGGTAAGCAACAATCTCATATTTCAGTTTTGTGCATAATTTCTTGCAGTAGTATTCTCTCACTGGGGTAACTTAAGTCTCTCCAACTCTCTGCAGGAGGTTGCCAGGTTATACTTTTGGCTCATATAGTGAGAGAAATACACACATTGGTCTTTGACTAGGAAGCATTTCCTTTTGAAAAGTTAATAAATATTGCTATACCTGTCCTTTAGATCTAATGGTTGTAGAAAAATTAGTAACGAAAATGCTTTGTAAAAACACTCCTCGCAATAGGAAGAAGTACAGAAGGTGAAAAGCCTGCTGTTACTGCTTTTTGTCACAAATTCATGAAAGATTGGGTTATGTGGCTTGGCAGCTGGAGAAAAGTAAAAATATACATGTCCTGGATAATGGAAGTAAATGTCAGAAAACAACAGGCTTGTTATGGGTGAAATTAAAGATTTCTGACTAGTAGTGTGTCCTGGAAATCGGAATCCTATGGATAGTGAAGTTGCTTTTGAGAAAGTGATTCTTATAATTTGTATTTGTGATACAAAAGGACAGGGAAGCTAAAAACTCGTGAAGAATTTTCCCCACTAAGTCCTAATTTCTTTTATCAATAAAGTGGAGACTTTAGTAAAGTGCCTGTAATGACTGTGTCCCCATGTGGACAGTCATTTACTGGCATTTTAAATACTACACCCTGTCCAGCATAGTGTTTTGCTTTCTGACAAATTCTAGTGGAGGTAACTATTGTGCTTTAATGGGGTAGTTAGTTACTCAGAGATTTTTCCCACCAAGTTGTCTCGAAAGAAATCCCCACAAAATAGATACATTTGCTAAGCATATATATATTTTAGATATTACCTGTAGAGGGGCATTTTTTGTGTTAGAATACAGTTTCCTAGAGTAGTAAGTAATAATATATAAGTAACAATAATTTTTTATATATATATATATATATGATTAAATAATTGTATTTAATCATAAATACCGTTATCTTCTATGAAGTGTTCATGTTCACAAAATTATTGTAATTTTTCCACTTTTGTCACAAGAAAAGGTTTTTTAAACATGGGCTTGAAATAAAATCATTCAGCCCTTTAGTGTTAGCAGTTCTTACCATTGTTGAATCTTGGTCACCTTGGGATAACTAGTAGTGTTGTACATGTTGTTAACTGGATGCATGACTTACAGTAAAGTTCTGTTTATTCTTTAGTGCTGGGGAGTCAGCCTACAGCCTTGATCATGCTAATGACTTGAGAGTGGAGATTCAAAAAATGTATGAATTCATAGATGCGTTAAGGTAAAAGATTGTCTCTCTCTCCTTTTTCCCCCCAGCATGTATGTATCTCTGTTATGACTTAACTGATTATATGGATGATCAATTTGTCTGCTCAGTTGTAAAGAGCATTTGAAAAGGTAGATGCTTTTCCTGTACACTAACAATTCCTACTTTCTTCTCCAGCCTTAAAATTCATGCATTCCTCTGCAGTAGGAATAAGTAAGCATAGAGGAAACAAGTAGCAGCACCACTGAGGGGGAAGGAATTGTTTGGGGTTTCTTTGTTTTTCTAAGGCTGGGAGTGGAAAGTGTTGCAAATTTTAATATCCAAAACTGTTTATTTAAAAGAACATCAGAAGTTTTTAATCCAATATTGTCTCTCCACTTTTGTGGCATTTTCCCTGATTTTGTTTTTGAACTGATGAGGCTGTATGTTTTCTTTGATTCAGTAAGAAGATTTTGAGTCTGGGCTTGCACGAAGATCCTCAACCTCATCCTAAAATACTACAACTTCAGCGAATGATAAGATATTCAGCTACGCTTTTTGTTCAGGTAAATAGAGCATGTGCTGTGAGATGAATGTTCATTTTAGATAGTGTTCTCTTCTTTGCCAGGCATCCCTGTGGTTTGAAACTATTTTGACAGGGGCCTTAGTTCTGTACGTTTTCTGTATTTTGTGTAGTTCCCCTAATGACTTATGATAGCCTTAAATAAGCTGTCTTGAACACAGATCTTTCACACATAGCAGCATTGGGTCTGGGGAACCCAAGAGGTGTGTGAGCCTTGGCTCTTCCTCTTGCTGAGGTATGAGCCCACCCAGCAGTGCAGCTGTGGCAGCGGAGGTGTGTGGAGACCTGCAGCAGGGACTGAAGTGTAGAAGCATCTTCGATGTGTTTGTGGGGTTTCTGCTGGTAGCATCTCTCTTCTCACTTGAAAAATGGGCTGAATACCTGCAAGCAATATTGCAAATATTTCAATTTTTGCCAGGAAAAATTGCTTGGCCTAATGTCCCTGCCAACTAAGGATCAGTATGAAGAACTGAAGAAGAGAAGACTGCATATGGTAAGACAGGTTGGGATCTGTTACATCTTGCATCAGGCTTTCTCATAGATATAAGCCTGGGAGCTGCGTGGGGATGTGCGTAGCTGCCTTCAGTACTGGATTTCAGTTTGTTATTTTTTTGTCCATATCATCCCATCCCCTTTTCCAGGGATTTGCCTAGCTGCTGCTTTGTTCTGCCCAGAACAGAAGTAGGTGGGCACAAAGCTGGACACTTCTAGAAAGCAGCAGGAAGTTGGGTGCACAGACTGTTTCTGCTGCAGTGCATGCAGAGCAAGCCCTGAAGTGAGTGTGTTAGTTTACACTGACTTCAAAATTGTGTTCAGGAATTCACTCACATGAGTAGAATTTGGAACTTCTTTTGTTGGTGGGAAAGGACATACTAGAATAAGGATGCCCCTGCAGGGAGAGAGGCTTTTTTTTCCTTTAGGAGGGAGGATATCTTTAATTATAAACTAAAGCCAACTTCATCTTGAAGTGTAAGTTGAGAAATAAGAATAATCCCACTCCAAAAGCCAGTGATATCAGTGACCATAAACGCTGATGTTCTATGTGATGCAATTGATGTCCAAATCAATCTAGACCACTCTTTGCACAGCTGCATTAGGCATTTTTTTTCCTCTATAAAGAGAATTATTGCTCCTACTTTCCCTCAGGTTTGTAGAGGCAGATGTCATGGATTTTTCATCAGTATCATCACAAACTCAAGGGAGAAGCATGTAAGGAATGGTATGAAAGTAAGAATCTTCTGCAAAGTAACCAAATTGGCAGCTGATCCCTTTAAGCATCAGCCAACAATGTCTTAAAATCAGCTAACTTGTACCTATGGATACTTAGAATGAAAATTTTCAAGCTTGTGGTGTTTTCTTACTACATGTTTTTTTGTTTAGGTCACTCTTGAAACACAGGGAAAACAAGAGGAAAAGCAGAAGGAATTTATCTCCATATCTGCATCTGCAGTTAATGGTGATGAAACTCACATAAAAAAAGGAACAGTCAAAAAATCTGAAGGCTGGTTACCCACATCTAGCATTTCGAGAGAGAGCGAGAGAGCAGACCCACTTCTTCAGCAGATTGACAATATCACATCCTTTATTAAGCAAGCAAAGGCAGCTAATAGGATAGATGAGGTCCATACGTTGCAAGAGAACCTGATGCAGCTTCAGGATGAATATGATCAACAACAAACTCTGAAAGCTATTGAGCTTTCTAAAAAACAGGCAGAAGAGGAGGAGATACAGAGGGAGGAACTTCAGGTCCTTCGTGAAAAAGAGTGGGAAAGAGAGCACCATAAATTCATGTCTCAGCATTCAAGGACACGCTCCTTAGACTTCAGAGAAGTCAAACAGCATTTGGATGTTACTTGGATCAAAGGGGACATGAGTTTTGAAGCTCCTGCTGTTGAGCAGCTGCCCGCAAAAGAGCACTCGACCTTCACACTCAAACCCCAGAATGTCCCACAGTGTGACAAAGACCGTGATCGGCCAGCCTGTCTAAACCCCTTTGAGGATGAAGCAGATACCCCTCAAGTAGAAGAAGATCCTGCTAATCCATTTGCCAAAGACACTTCTCCAGTGGCTTCTTTCTCTAACACAGCTCAGCAAAGTGATAAAAAAGAATATAATCCATTTGAAAGTGAGGAGGAGGATGAACAAAGTAATGGAGCACCTGGAAGTACTTCAAACCCCTTTGAAGAGGATGAAAATCCATTTGAAAAGCCTGGGGGCAGTTGGAATTCAGGGAATCCATTTGAAGAGGGATCCTCTATTAATCCCTTTGAAGTGGAGGATGGCAGTGAGATCTCTGGAGAGGAGGCTATAGAGGAAGAGCTGCTTCTCCAACAGATAGATAATATTAAAGCTTATATATTTGATGCCAAACATAGTGGACGACTGGATGAGGTGGAGGTACTGACAGAGAACTTAAAGGAACTGAAACACACATTAGCAAAGCAGAAGGAGAAATCTTAACTGCTGAAGCAGCAATAGGGCAGTGTAATAATTCAGTCTGTTGTTAAATATGGGAAGGTAAAGCAGATACTTTCGGAGAGGAGTACAGATCACAAGAGGGAATTGGGACAATCCTGACTTTAAAGCACTTTCATTTAGACATTGCCACTACTACACAGTCTTGAAGAAAGAATTACTGAGGAATGCTGCTGGTCTCAAAAGCTTAGAGTTAAGACATTTTAAAATAACTTCTTACAGCACTTTTTAATGCTAACTGGTCTTACTGAATGCTTATTTTGGTCCAGGGGTTAAGTGCTAATAGGGAGCTGTGATCACGTGGAAGTGGTTGGAATGTTGGTTTGCCCTCTTTCCTGCTTTCTGCTGTAGTGTTGGCCTTTCAAGTGTGGCTTGGACTAAAGAGAGATGAAAACTTTTCCAAAACTTCTTCATCCTCTCCTGACCCAGGGTAGTTGAACGGCTTATGGTGTTCTGGCAATGTGCTGTTAAAGAGCTGCTGTGGTCCTCTGGGGTGCTGAATGTACAGGCTCGCAGATCAAGTTTATGCAATACTAATAAATACATAAAAGGGATGTTAAGACTGAGAAAAACTTTCTAACTGATCTTAGTATGAGTAACTTTTTAGTGTCTGTATAAAGATTCCCAAGTAAAATTTGGATGCTTCATCACTTCTGGTTTCCCATTTGCTCTGAGCGCAAACGATGGTGTCATAGCATCATGCTGGCTTCAGACCTGCTCATGAGGGAGCAAGCATTTGCTCATTTCCAGGGAAAGGAGCATCAGGCCAGCACCACTTCTATCTGTAATATAAAAAGTGAACCTCCAGTTGCTAATTACATTATGAAATCTACACATTCCTTTAAATCCTCTGGGTGAGAGAATGATCATGTTTGTTGTATTTGTGAGACTGGAATATTTTGTAGCACCCAAGCAACAAAAAATTTTGTTTATAATGGAAAGCTGAGGTGCCACTGGAATTTTGTGAAAGCTGGAAGACAATTTAGCTGCAATAGTGCCAATTGGCAATTCTCTCTCATGTTAGATTCCCCACAGTTTTTATGAGAATCAGGCATACCTGTTTTAAATAAGGAACTTCAGATTGAAGACCTCTTGTGATCCTGTGGCCTGGGGGATGACCAGGTGACAGCCAGTACCTGTGATGCAGGAGGGCCTACAGCTGGGCAAATTCAGGGTTTTTGAGAAAGATGGAATCTAACTGCTTTGATTTTTATCTTTGAGAGGCACAGATCCATCAGCAGGAATCACTGTTTGCAGGAGTGGTGGTGGTGAGTTAATCTTAAAGGGTTTTTTTAAACTGAAATAGAGGAAAATCAGGCAGATCACACTATAGCACTAACAATAGTGAGCTTACTCAGAAGTGTGAAGTTCTGTGGAATAGGACATATCTTTTAATTATGTCTCTGATATTGGCATAGCTGTAAACCCAACACTGCTTAAGATTTTAGAGACAAGTAACTCTGTTACCTAAAGAGGAGGAACTCAGGTTCCTAGCTGTAAGTGGAGGTAGGGACTTGTGGAACTGTTGTTTAAAAAGACCAAACCACCTATATCCTCACTTAATACAACTAGCAAGGTGTTGAAGTAACTCAGACCAGCCAGTCAATGATACCTGATAGTCTGTCTGGTGTAGCCTAATTCTGGGTTTGAAAGGTGTGCAGAAGAGGTTGGCTTAAGACCATGAAGTTCTTATACTGATGTTTTATTAGAGCTGATTTAGTCTCCAAGTGTTATTTTGCACCAAGTAGAAGAAAGAAAGGTCTTGACAGAACATAGGTGCTTGGCACCAGATTCATAAAGGCAGCAAAAATTGTTGGTAGCTAAACAGAATCCCTGGAATTATTTAAGAGATAGTATAAGGCAGTTATTTAGGACATACTTGGTTGCTAGTCAGGAGGATTGCATCCTGCACTCCAACCTAATGCTTTTTTAGGTATCAACATGAAAAAATGTTTCAGTGGCTTCAGCTTTCACATTAAAAAGTGGGTTTTTTCTGTGTTGCAACTATCCTGCCTTGTTTATATTTTCTGGCTAATACACTAATAACTGAAGTATTCTTATTGTATATGTAACACATTATTTTTACGAGCAGATAACAGACTAGGATACCTCATGATCTTTGTGTTAACTGTGATAGACTAGACAGCTAATACTAAAATAGTCTCTAACATGACCTTTGTTGGTATAGGTACTGCTGTAAGGCTTGCAAGGCACGAGGGAATGAAGATGTCTTAAGCATAAAGCTCAATAACTAATTAGCATTGACTTTTGTTACAACTGCATGCACTACTCCATATGAAAACTTTGTAAAAAGAGATGAAATAAAACAAGTTTATTTTGTGTTGTGTTTGTCCTTGACAGTTTGTACAGGATGCTTGCATCAGTGTGAAATTTTGTAGTCAACTGTGAATTCAGAAATGCTGCAATACAGTTCTACAGTGACTTGTACAGATAAGCCTGACTTAAAGGTCTGTACAGTGGTGTCCTAGGTTGAGAAGGAAGTGAGGTTTTTTTTTGGAAGTTGTTGTCAAACCAGTCAGTGCTTGGATTTGAATATTGGCACCTGGTTTGGCCACTGAAGGTGTGGACCGCCTCTGAGAACACACAGAGGTTAAAAGAGCGGAGAGTGCCCAGGAGAACTCTCTTGGTTCTGGTCTGTGAAGGAGGTCAGACCTGCCCTGCCCAGCCAGGGCTGGGTGGGGGAGGGGAGGCCATGCAGCCTGGTGAGGTAGGCCGGAGCCTTGGGCAGAGAGGGGAGATGAAGGCCCTGCAAGGTGGAAGGGTGGAGGAGAGAGAGAGGCATCTGGTCCGTCCTCCATCCCCTGGAAGAGAGAGAGAGAGAGAGCCCGTGCCTGTGCTGCTTGGACTGTACCGTGATATCAGCAGCAGGCCGAGAAGTGGGGCATGCGGCCGGCCGAGAAGGTGCCCAGCCAGGTGCCCAGCCGTTGTGGGAGTTCTGGGCAGGCAAAGCCCAAGATTTTAACCCTTTTCTGGGACAATGGAAACCTTACAAATACTGATCCTCCTGGATGTGAATGAGAAGAAAGAGAGAGAGATGAAACAGGAGGAAATGGGCAGGTGTGATGAAAGTTCGGGCAAGTGTGATGAAAGTTCATGCAAGTGAAAGATGTCAGAAGAAGTTGAGAAGAATCCTAGGTGGGAGGAGATGAAGGAGTGGCCTTTGGCTGGACTCTTTTCTTGTATAGCCATGGACAGACCCATTTTTCCTGTGACACAGAGACTGCATTTAGGGGGAAGCAATGCCTTGGAGCCAAGAGAGTGCAGTGATGTTATGTGAAGCAGTGCTGTGAACAGAGACGGCGAAGGAGGGTGTGGTGGTGCCCTCTGTTTTCAGTGAAGATCTCTGTTCTCAAGGCCCCTCGGCCCCAGGGGGTGAATTTGGGGGGGGACTGGTGTCCCGAAAGTGAGAGACTGTTGCTATTTTGGAACTGGGCAAAGCATCCTTAAAAAGGATGCTTTGCCCAGTTCCAAAAAAAGAAAGCAGTTCTGGTCCATGGACAGTGGTGAGAGCACTGGACATGGAAGGAAGAGGTCACGAGTGCAGATGTTCTCCGGGCGGTGCCACGAGTGACATGGAAACACAAGAGGTTTCAACTGTGTTTCCGGGGGAAGTCTGTGGTGCAAGGGGGGACTCCTCTCTCCCTGATGGACTGAGAGCTGATTATTTGAGGGGCGGTGATGGACTGAGAGTTGATTATCTGAGAGGTGGTGATGGACTGAAAGTTGATTATCTGAAAGGGGGGAGGAGGGGGAATGTATTTTGAAGGTTTTCATTCTGAAGTTTTTTTCCCTATATATTGTAGTTAATAAAGTTTCTTTTTCTCTTTATTCTTAAGCTGGAGCCTGCTTTCCTCTATCCCTGGTCACATCTCACAGCTGCCACTGGGGAGAGTGTATTTTCATGGGGGCACTGGCATTGTGCCAGCGTCAAACCATAACAAGTGGAGTACAATCTATCATGTTTATACATATTACAGGGATGGTGTAATTGTTTGGTGAGGCAGAAACTGTGATGATTTAGAAGGGGTTTTTTGATAATTGTAAACTTACCTTTCATATACCAAATTGCCCATTCTCCTTTCCTGCTGCTGTTCCTGACTTGATCAGTGCTTCTCAGAGCTGCAGTATCAACTGCAAAATTTTTATCTTGCTGGAAATGAGACTCTGAACTGTTTCTAATTCGTAACTACATAAATTAGGAAAATTCAATTGAGACTGAAGTTATATTATCATGTGGCTGTCTTCAGTTGGTACAATATGGACTTTTGCACCACTTTCTACAAATTATGGAATTCTGCACTACTTCTAAGATTTAACTTTTTAGTCTAGCCTCTATCCCAAAGAAAACATGATCTTGGTTTTGCCATAATTGGTTACCTGCAGGCGTGAATAAGAAATAAGACTATATTAATTTTGTTTTCCAGTGTTGACTTGCAATACTTTGTAGAACCACAGCTTTTTTTGTGCCAGTTTTAACTTTTATTTATTTTTCACTTTATTCTAGTTGTAGATGTAAGAAGGCTTATGAGGCAGTTGTCCGTATTGAATGAACTTGCTTGTTCCTGTTCCCAGGAACTGTCGGCTCTCGTCCCTCACTGAAGCACCTTCATTGTCCAGCCCTGAGCAAAAACAGCTGCATGACTTGAGATCTTGAAATGTCAGGCTCATGCCTCATTTTTCATAGCAGCTTTGTATTTTCCTCTCATCTCTTTGGGCAATGGTACAAAAGCAGGGCAGGGAACTTGGCCTTCAATTTCACACATGCATTCTCGCAGATGATACTTCTTGGGCCCAAAGGTTGCTGGATGTGATAGTTTTTTCCTTTCTCTTTCTTCTTTTTCCAGCATTTCTCTAGAAAAGAGATCTGTTTGTTAGTATCAGAAATCTGACTTGCAATGCTTCCTCTCCCTTCCCTGGACCCAGGTTATCAGAAAGATGGATTTACAGTTCCTACCTTGTGGACTTTACCTTGCTCGTGTCAGTTTTATCCAGGAAAAGTGGTATTTCCTTCTGTATTCCACAAAAGTTTGTAATATGCATGCTAGATGATATATGAGCTTACTGCGTGCTACTTACTTGCTTTTCCCCAGGATTTTTTTAACGTGCTCTGTTATCTCTTTGTTGGTTTTATCTTCCACGTCAACCAAAACTTGTTCTCCACTGTCTGTCAAGAAAAATTCAAAATAGTGTATCAAATGATACTACTTCCTCCTGCATGCTGTTTAGAGAGGCCTAAAATGCACAGAAATGAAGGATCTCCTTCCCTTCTGCGGTTAATGTGTAATGCAATATTTTTAGTGGAAAAGCAAAATCTCCATGAGGGTGAGTCTAGGGGAAGTGCTAACGGCTAAAGCTCTTTTCCGATCAAGCAGCTTCTCTCCCCGCAGCAGCCGAGGCAGGGCCGAGTGAGAACGACACAAAGGGAGGGTAACGACGCTGCCGGTGCGACCCAGCCCCTACTCTGCGGCTCCGGCGGTCCCCGCGGCTGGCGGGACCTACCCAGGTAGAACCGGAGGAAGGGCGTGGGAGTCATGTTCCTGAACAGCATGATCTGCACCCAGGGGTTCTTGTACTGGATCTGGGGGATGTTGAAAAACACGAACTTTCTAGAAAGAAAGAGAAAAGCACACAAAGGCTGGCCCGTTGTCGGTGCAGAGGGCGCGGCCCGCGCNGCGCCCCCTGGCGGAGGCTCCGCCGCCCCGCCGATCCCGTCCCCGGCAGTGCCCGCGGAGGGCGCGCGCTGTGCCCGGGCCCGGCGGCGCGAGGGCCGTGAGGGGCCGTGAGGGGCCGTGAGGGGC